>VHZZ01000203.1:28591-42950 GCA_009801015.1 Silene noctiflora
ATTAGTCAAACTAATATTTTTCCATTTTAACTTTATACCATACTAGTTTTAGGGGAAAAAAATTCAAAATATATACCGAGTACGTTTTTTCTAAATATGGACAATGTATTTAAAAAAGTTATTGTGCCCCTCTTATGCTAAAATCTTGGGTCCGCCCCTGGTACTTAATATACACGTGAATTTTTTTTTTTTTTTTTTTTTTTTTTTTTTTTTTTTTTTTTTTTAAGCTCGCATTACAGGCTATATGCTGATATGTCCATACATGATATACTGATGCAGCTATCAAGGTTGATATGGGCATATAGGTAGGCTTCATGGGCCTACGAATCGAATTTTCCACAATATAACGGGCCCATTACGAAGTGGGTTAGATTCTGGACAGCTTTTCGAGTACCTTTGATGGATTATTAAACGGATATCCTGAAAAATTTATCTTGAGCAATGTTCTACCTTCTTTATCCACAATTCCACATTGCATTCCTTTCCCTGTTTTATTAGCCTAGAATCGGAATACCTTATCGCATCCTTGCAGAAAATCGATGACTTTCCAACCATCTCGAGAGCGATGAATTACGAGCATGAAAAAGTCGTAAATTAGTCACCATATCAGTGATTTTTTTCTTGGGTAAATTAAGAATTACTGTACAACGACTCTACGAGTGCTTTTTAAATTGACGGTTTTCAAATAATTGGTACGACGAAGGCAAGTATAATAATGGTACTAAAACATCGGTCTTCTCACGAATAATAATTAATCAAATTTAGAAGCAACTAACTTGGTTGTTCCCATGTCTGTTTCTTCTCCTGAATTATGGGACATTTTCTACAGATGACTGCAAAAACATGGCAATTCAAACAAACAGAGTTTCTCTCTGTCTCACATTCGTCGTCTTCCTGAATTCTTTCTCATTTTGCCAATCAAAATCACTTCAATATGTAGAAACATTCTACCCTTCATCACCACCATCTACGCCACCGTCATTCCCTCCACATAATGCCCCTCCACCACTACCATCCCCGTCTAAGACGTCGTTACCAACAGCTGCCGGTGTGGCATCAGCAAGCACTCTTGTTACAGTCGGACTGCTTTTCTTCCTGTGCAACAAGTCTGCACGGCACAGGAAGAATGATGGAAGCAGTGGCGGTTGTGCAGTTGTTAATCCTTACCCTGTTGGGATAGCTGTCACAGATGACAGTACAGGAGGTGCAACAGCAGAAACAGGAATGATGGAAGGAAATGTCGAAAAACTGATAGTTGATCACAAAGTCAACTTGGTTGATGATCTACAAACTGCTACTGTGGTGGCTCTGCCACCTCCACCACCACCACCACCTCTGCCACCGCCAATCCCGTGTAAGAAAGGTCCAGCACCTCCACCTCCGCCTCCCAAAAAAGGTGGTGCATCAGCGCCACCAAGGCCGCCACTTGCACCAAAGAGATCACCAAGCGGGAATGTTGTAGATGACGGAACAGAAGACAAGAGTAATCAGATCAAACTTAAACCATTACATTGGGAAAAAGTCAATGTCGTCAATCGGCATCATTCTATGGTTTGGGACAATATTGAGCATGGTTCTTTCCAGTAAGTTCATCCTCCCTTTATTTCCTTATGTTTTTCGGTTTTTCAGATTCGCAATAGCTGCTAAATCTAAAGAACAAAGTCACAACCCATACCGGCCTTTCATGTTTTTTCTTTCGAAATTGAATCCTGATTTTTATCATTGGTTGTGATAGATATAATGGTGATATGATGGAAGCTCTCTTTGGTAAGGCTGCTACACCTCAAAACCCTCCAAAAGACGGCAATTCTAGTGATGTAAAGACTACATCCCAAAACCCGGTAGCCAAAATCTCCATTTTTGATTCCCGGCGTTCCCAAAACATTGCCATCGTGATTCGGACTTTAGGAGGCATCCAGATGAAAGAATTGATTGAAGGGTTACTAGAAGGAAAAGGCCTTAATGTACAAATCCTTGAGAAACTAACAAGAATTGCTCTTCCAGAAGAGGAAGAAATTAAAATCCTTTCATTTGATGGGGAAGTAGAAAGGCTCTGTGATGCTGAATCCTTCCTGTACCACCTCCTAAAGGCTGTTCCCTTGGCCTTCACTCGGATCAATACCATGCTTTTCCGATACAGCTATGACTCTGAGATTGAACAGTTGAAGGTTATGCTCCAAACTCTTGAGTCTGCTTGTAGTGAGCTTCGTAACCCACGAGTGTTCTTAAAACTTCTGGAAGCTACTCTGAAAGCCGGAAATAGGGTGAATGCTGGGACAGCCAGAGGGGAGGCTAAGGCGTTCAACCTCACCGCTTTGCTCAAGCTGTCAGACTATAAAAGCAGTGATGGGAAAAGTACCTTGCTACATTTTGTTGTCCATGAGGTTGCTAGAAACGAGGGGAGACGGTGGCTTACGAAAAATCAAAGTCCAATCGCGAATCCTTGTGAACTCAAACTGAACTCTGATCAACAAAAGGAGTTTTTGAAGGTAGGGTTGCCAATTGTTCGAGGGTTAAGCTCGGAATTTTCAAATGTCAAGAAATCGGCCATTATTGACTACCACACCCTATCAGACATCAGTTCTTTGGGAGCTCGGTTAGATGAGACCCGGGAACTAATACTGCATTGTGGAGCCGAAAGTGGCCAGGAAGAGTTCATTAAGGAAATGGAACAGTTTCTACGAGGAGCCGAGGCAGAGATAAAGGTGGTCCAAGAAGAAGAGAGTAGAGTGATGGAGTTGGTAAAGAAGACGACACAGTATTACCAATCAGGAGGATTTAAAGAGAAGCGGCCGCTAGAGTTGTTTGCCATAGTAAAGGATTTTCTAGGCATGGTTGATAAAGCTTGCATTAACATTAGTAAGGAACTGGAAGAAAAGAAAGCTAATTCAGCCGGTAATGGCTCCTTAGCTCCACCCTTGTCTCTAGCATTACCACCCTCAACACCTGACGTTACATGCGTTAAAATTAGCGAGGATCTGGAAGACAAGAAAGCTGATTCATCTGGGAATGACTCCTTAGCTCCACCCTCGTCTCTAGCATTACCCTCGACACCTGACGTTACATGCTCTAACATCAGTAAGGATTTGGAAGACAAGAAAGCTAATTCAGCCGAGAATTACTCCTTAGCTCCACCCTCGTCTCTAGCATTACCCTCAACACCTGACTTTACATGTGTTAACATTGGTAAGGATCTGGAAGACAAGAAAGCTAATTCAGCCGGGAATGACTCCTTAGCTCCATCCTCATCTCTAACATTACCCTCAACCCCTGACGTTACACGCGTTAACATTAGCAAGGATTTGGAAGACAAGAATGCTAATTCAGCCGAGAATGACTCCTTAACTCCACCCTTGTCTCTAGCATTACCCTCAACTCCAGACCTGTTAACGACTCAAGGGACTTTTCTGAGAGTACCGGATTATTCCATACCCGAAAAATCAAATGGAAGTGGTTCAGACGATGATTTCTGACACGGGCAAGGTCTCGTCTCAGGGAATTTAAGAATGGATTGATCAATTGATGTACATAGAAGAGGAAGAACATATGGTAAGTTGTTTATATCATTTTGACAGGAAAAAGGCAGGGTAATAGTGAATGGATTTATTGTGTTTAAACTTTTTTGGTGCTGGAAAGAGTTATCAGATGAAGATTATTATAATTACTTCAATCTAAATAGAAAAAAAAAAAAGACATTACATAATCAAATATTTCTTAGTGACACACCAAAACAATATGCAGTACTTGGATTATTTGTTACCGCTGTTTCGGTTTCAGAGAGATTTTAGCTGCAAAAAACAGCTTTCCTACATCTTATGTATCATATCAAGGAGTTTTATAAATTTTTATAATATAAATAGAATTAGTATTTTATTTTAGACAATGTAGTTTTGAAGAATTCGGAAATTGTACAAATTAGGTACTATTCGAATGACTTAATACTATCAGAAGAAACATGCATGCTCTAGTACTCTTATTACCATAAACTAACCCTTTGTTGCGATGGAAGGATTTCGAAACAACATGAAGATAGAGAAAAGAAAAGAGACAGTTTCTCTTTGTTTGGATAGAACGTAGGGTCTAGGCCGGAAGGAAATGAAGAAATCCGTTGTCCTGCTATAACCCAAATTTATAACATTTCAACAAGCTCTATTTTCCCTTCCCCTTTCCTCCTTCCTACTGTTGTATCCAAACAAATCCTCATACGACGAAAGATAAATATAGACGGTAATCAAATGAGCAACTATATAACACAGCAACTGAAAGCATCATGGTCGGGACTAAAAGGGACTGAAATTCCAAATATGAACTAGTCTTCATTTATTCTTTACGACCGAAAAATAACAGAATTCAGAGCCCCTATATTGAGAATTGGGATATACAACTATTACCATAATGTTTCAGGGTATATAAAATTATAAACTAAATTTACCATGCAACTGCTCATTTATACACCTAGATTCCTTGACCTATTTACTCTGAGTGAATAGGATTACCACTGGCTCTAAATCATACACCACTTTACTATCAAGTGGGAAAGTTTCTTATACCTGACTTGCTCATCTACTTGTAAGTTCGCTCCATTGAGCCAGACGCTTGTATCTTACTCGTACTTTTATCCTGCATGATGAAAACATGTGTGCAGCATTACCACACGGTAAAACTAAGTGGGTATTCAAGGAAAACATCAACTATGGTGTATATAGTCCATGTTATCTTCTGGTAAGGAAGTGCATATGATGAAGAATATTATCTATTTCTATCGTCTCCTTCATACATGTTTTCGATCAAGAAGTAGAGAAATGCCCTATTCTACCTTATGTACAGATCCTGCAATTCGGCGATTAGAGCTTGATGGAAGTTTGGGCTTAGAATCAATGCTCTGGCTTGGGTTTTTTACTTGGGAAGCTTTATCCACCTGCATCAAGGAGCCAAGCATTAGCCTAAGCTTGCATCACCTCTAAATTAAGTCGGACAATCTCAAATTCTTCTACGAGACATCATGGTAACTAAATAAATCCACTCATTCTCATGTCCTTGTTGAGTGAGTCAATTACCTTTACCAAATTCTAGGACCCGGATCTTCTAAATCATACTTATTTCGTTGAAGTTAAATGAAAATGCAGCATACAAAAATATGTCAAAAATGCTATGCACATATTTTTATACTGAAAAGCCGAACGAGTCTTAGTGATTAGTGCAACAACTTTCAACTTTGAGAGTGTGGTGCTCAATCCCCAGTTCCACCAAGTCTCTCGGATTCAAGGTGAACCTCTAGGCTCAAGTGATGCGGTGTGGGGGCCTTCAAAGTTGAATCCCAAATGGCCCGAGATTGGCATTAACAGGGGTAGGCAAAAGCTGGCCATTCTTCTCTATGAGGTGAAAAGTCTCCTCTCAAAATCTAAAGAAGATTATGGCGCAATTAAACATCAGCTGCTTAATACTGGCTGCTCTTTTCTAGCTTGAAGAGACTCTTCCGCTATCAGGGATAATGATGATAGTGGTGAGTAAGATCAGCAGATACTCCCTACTCCAGAAAATAATTAAAACTATTTTTTTTTTCCAAATGCAGCATTCAAGTTAATTAGTTATGGTTCGCCTAAGGGGTGAAGTATGACTAGCGTCCAAAGTGACAGAAAACTCGCTACGCCCAACTGCCAATCATAGATGCTTACCTTTAGTTTTGACTGCAGGTTCGTTGCCTCACAAACATTGCTTCTGGGTTTGAGGTCCAGCTTCTTGGAAGCCTATCAAAGGTATTCCAAAAAAACAAAAACTTGAGCAATCAGGGAAAGGAGGCATGGAGAAGGAAAATACTTTTAATTTTCTTTTGTTCTTATGGGCATAAAAAAAATCGTAATATACATTGTTACGTACCTCGTTCTGAACGTTTCTCTCTACTTGAATTCTTGGGCCAAAAGAAGCCGAAATGGGGTTCACATTTCTCTGATCAGCACCACCATTCTTTTTTACACTGTTTCACAAACACATTGAAATTTCAAACGTGTTGGAACTCCAGGAGAATTGGGATTTATGGGAAGAACCGCTTCCTGAAGTTTGTTGGTGTCCAAAATTGAGTCAAAAGCAGGCAATTCTACATCATTTTTTTCCTCATGTTCATAAAAGAGGTACTAACTAATAAGACGCCCTAAAAAGCTCTCCCAGATAGGCTTTTTCTACCCTGAAGGAAGGGTCTGAAGGAAATTAATGCCAAACGAGGTATTAATGGTCGATCAACGTCAACATTACATCAATAATTCAGGAAGTAAACCACCTCGGAGGGGTTAAGTTGGGGTGGGATGGGTCAAGCATCTTTCCTCGTGAGCTAGGCGGGATAAAAAGCTGAGAGGAGGGGATCAATGTATAGAGCCTTACCCTTATGAAAAACTCATCTAGTACAAAAGTGCATCAATTGTCTTCTACCTCACTGTATGAAGGGTGCGCAATTTTTTATCAGCCATTTTGATTTGCTTTTATAATACTCTTAACTCCAAGAATAGTGAAACTTTTTGGCTTAGCGGGGATAGAAGGAACTAACTGCCTATTACTTGTTACCTATTTCTTCCCAAGTTATCTCAGTAAGCTAGATTTTACTGATATCACTATCTTGGGCACGGAGAGATTGTTGATATAAAAGGAAATCATACCCCAAGGACAATAACATATTTCTTGTTCCTTGTTGATCAGTACGAGCACTTGCTGTTGTGGGCCTTGTGGCTGCTCTTCCAAGTCTGTAATTTACAAAAAATTACAAGCAAAAATGTTTAAAAATTAGGATGAAGTTAGTTATACGCACCAAATTGTATCTAGCAACTTATCAATTACACACTTCCAATGCAAGTATAAGCTCATTTCATGAAAAACTAGTAAGAAAGAATCCACAAAAGGCCAAAAACTTTGAGACATTACCCGGCATTTTTCTTTGGAAGGGTGTTAGCTGGGGAACCCTTTGATTCAGCTTTCCTTGAGACGGGCTGCAAAACATCAAACACGCTGGTTCAATGATTGAAGAAACTGAGTTCAACAGCACATGTTCATTAATTATATGAAGCAATAAACCAATAATAACAATGCCGGGAGCTTTCAACATGAAGTCACAGAAGAAGACCCACCAGACTTGTTGCAGGTGATTTGGTCAAACTGGATGGTGGCGTTTGAGGAGTATTTTGAAATGACTTGAATGCTCGTTTTACTATATCTTTATCTCCCATCTTTTCCATGATCAACGATTTTCTTGTGAGTGAATCTTGATTAGAATTTACTGGTCCCAAATTGAGAGACATGTGCAGGGATGTAGGAACTACCCTCTTGCTATGAGGTCCAATTGATTTCTTGCTAGACAACGGGGTAACGCCTATTTCCTTCTTATCCAAGAGACGATTAGCAGATTTGGTCACCTTAGTCAACTCAGGCTTCACTGACTTAGGAGTGGAGAACATCGGCGATTTCGGCATAGGTGCGGTAGCCCTTTTAGGAATTGGTGATGCTGGTTTAGTTTTGGCATTTGCCGTAGTCGTAGTCTTCTTTACCGATGTTGCCTAGATGATAACAAATTTCAGAAACATGAAACATTAATAATTGTTTTTGAGTTTCCAATTAATTTTCATTATGCGTCATCCATAAACAGTGATATACGTAGTTGAATCAGAATGTACCTTCTGCATTTTCTTTGAAGTGGCTAATTTTAGATTTTTGGTTTTTTCCTCTGTGATTGTTCGCTTGACCTTTTCTTGCGGCAATTCATCACCTATAGGAGCCACGTCTTCTGTCACAGAAACCGGTTGTAACAGCTGGCCCAATTCTGGAATCATCAATGCGGGACACAAGTCATCACCAGAAATTTCTTCCTCAGGCGACTTACTGCTTTCCTTGACCAAGTCAGCTCCATCATTTGGTTCACCAAGATGTTCAATCACCTCTTTTTTCACTACTTCATCAAGTATAACATCGTTAACTTGATCATTATCCTCTGTGACCTCAATCCTCCCCGCGTCACTTACTTCATGAATATGAATGATTCTATCACCATTGTCAAAATCGTGGACATCCTCGCACTTCTCTCCTGTGAGATTTCCCGGTTCACTTATATCATTGACAGTAAGAGTTTCATCAACATGCATATCATTGACAGTAAGAGTATCGTCAATATGCTCATTCATGTCGCTAGAGAGATACAGAGCTTCATTCTCTTGATTAGAAACACCAAAGGTATCCCGATTCACATGAACATGCTCAATACTCACCTCACCATCAGTAACGCCACCATCACTCTTCACAGGAACATGCTCAACAATCACTTCACCATGAGAACTGAATACATCAGTATCCTGTTTATCGATTTTATTAACAGAGTTCACATTATCCAACTGTTCCTCACAAGAGTTACAACCTGAGCTCATAACAGCTGAATCATCCGGATTTACCAACTCAGTTGCCCTCTCCCGTTCCTGATCCATCAACAATTCAGCTCTACGAGCCGCAATACCTTTGTAATGAGCCTCAAAATAGGCCTTCTTTTGAGCTACTGAGCCAGGAGTTGAACACTTCTCTACTTCATCGAGATACTTGTTCGTTGGGAAAGTAGACCATTTCTCCCAACAAAGGGAATCAAGCTCAAATCTACCAAATGACACTGACTGTTGAAAAGTAGGCACACTTGCAACAGTCTCACCCATCTGTTTTCACATCACAAACACAAAAAACTCCTCTAACTTAGAAAAATAATACAAACAACACAAAAACAACCATAACTTAGAAAATTAATACAAACAACACAAAAACAACCACAATGGTGCGATTCTCAGACATGGTGAAATCTATAAATATGTTGATATTTCATTGGAAAGCAAAATCAGCTCAATTCCAATTCTTCTTATTTCCTCGCATACCCGTGTTCAACATTGGACACTCGGACATGGGCATGACTAGGACGCCTTATTTTAGGCCAAAATATGTTGATTTTTCATAAAAAGAGCACCGACACTTAGACATGTACCAGCACCTCAATGGCTCCGGCAAATTGCAAGGGGTAGCAACACAAAGAAACCGTTTCCAAATGACCAAGATGAAAATTGATCCCAACTCCCAAGAGTAAACAAAAGAAAATACAATAATTCATGTATAAAACACAAAAGGGTTACTAAATCAAATTAAAAAAACAATTGGGCATACCTTAAACTCAACTTTTGGAGACTCCACTATTGATTCACCCATGGATTATAAGCTGATCAAAGAATTGAAGTATCAGTAACTGAGTGATAAAATCTCATGATAATTGATAACTCCATTATTATTAATATAGAGTGACTAGATCACAAACAATTATCTAAAAAAAAAAAAATATTAATCAAAAATAATAATTGGATAATGATCAAAGAAAGATCATACTTGAAGACAAAAAGAAAGGCATATCACAAGATTACAACAAATTAGTCTAAGATTGAAAATGAACATATAAAGACATATGCATAGAGGGCCATATACCCCATTTGATAATAATGTTTTTTCTTTTTAACTAATGATTTCAAACTTTTATGCCCAAATGTTTCTACTTATAATTTTGTAATAATTGTTTGTCTGACTTTTTTGGTAGTTCATTGCATTCAGAAGCTACTATTCTCCAGAAGAACTAAAACCCATAACTTATCCTTCATTGGGAAAGAAACCCAGATCAATTTTAATTTTAATTAACTAAACAAACACCGGTAATTATTGTGTAAGACCGTTGTACATTGTATGTAGTCATAATTTGTGAACAGAGAATTATACTCCCTGGGCAAATTCCAACAACCAAAAACTAACACAGAATATAGAAAAGAAAGATTTCCGTCCTCATTTATGATCAAAGGTAAACAAATGATTGTAACGGGTAGAGCATATTACTAGTCATACAGTAGAATTACACAATAACACTCAAACTAAAATAAAAAAATAGAAAATGAAGTACAATTTACTCCGTCTGACTCAACTAATTCTTTACGGATGACCACTTATATAAAAACGTAAAGAATCGGTTGAGTCGGACTAATATGATGGGTAAGAATAATACCCCACAAAAAGCTGGCAATTAGAAGTTGGGATAACAAACCAACAAAAGAAATTGAGAATGAATTATACCCATGTAGTAGTATTAAAAATGAGAGGAGATGAGCATTTCCAACAAAACAAGGGAATTGCAAATTGGGAATTGAAAGGGGTGATGAATTGAGGTTGTTCTTACGGCAAAGGCCCACTTTTGAAAGGACACGTAGTAACTACTAACTAGTAAGGGAAAATGGGAAATGCTAGTGATGTAGGCCGGATTGCACGTGATTCGTCTCTTCTTCCGATCATTTGTTTATTTTTGGTTTTGCCATAAAAATTAAGGAAAGGGGGGGAACCGTTTATAAGTACACGAAAACTTCCGAGAGATGGTCTCTCAATAGCGTTATTGAGAGACCTCTCACATGATGGGGTGAGGGATCCATTAGATCTCTATTTTTTCTATTATGTCTCCCACTAAATTACTGGGAGACGGTCTCTAATGAGACCTACTAAAAGTATTGTTATTGAGTGACAAGTGGATAATAAATTATGTGGATAATCATATTACCCTTAAAATATCTCAATATAGAAAAAGTAAAGAAATGAATAAAACACTCGTAAATGGAATATGTAAACAAATGACCGAGATGAAGGGAGTGCAAAATTTCAATTTGTCTGTTTTAAACTTAAAAACGATATTTATAACCTTATTCTATGTTGTTGTATGGTTTACATGATGATAGTCTGATAGATACTCCGTATAAAATAACAGGCTTTTGGCAAATTCTTAGTTGAATAAAATCGTTTTAAGTTAAGATAATATTCATAATCGGCTTAAATCAGACAAAAATAAAAGGATGATTATGAAACGTCTTAACTTAAACGGTGTTAAGTTAATTTCTAAAGTGAGTCATGTGAATTATTTTAATTATTTTAGAAATTAAATTTGATGTTTGGTGATGTGAATTTTCTAACAAAGCGTCTTGCTTGTGACGGACATAGTGTTCATTTCACAATAAGGCAAGTGAGAGGACAAGTGAAGGAGAAATGAAACACCCCAAGGATAGTGTTACTCGCATATTGTTAGAGGGGTACTATCCGTCTTCAACTTGCGACGGATAATGTCCGTTTTCAATGAAAATTTGTCATTTCCTAATTAGCTAAACTTAAAAAAAATCAACGGTAGATAACTCAAAATATAGTATCATGACCAACTAGGCAACAACGGACCCAACTTTAATGAGGATATTATGAATACTCCTTACGTGATATGATAGCCACGTCACGGTTTTAGATCTACTTGAGGTTGACCCAAATCTACCACAACATTACCATATTCATATGCACAGACTTCTTAAAGTTGTATCCCCTATAGATAAGACCGTCTTACAGTATTAAACTGTCTTGTAAGAGATTTATGTTATTGTTACTAAATAGATATTTTATGCCCGCTATTAAATGACTATCTCCTACCGTAAAACAATCTTATACAATAGTTATCGTTTTTGCAATTGCGATGATTTGTAGGTACTTAGAGTCCTAGACCGATGACCGCGTGAGCCTATGACGCAAAAGAATATACAAAGGAAACAAAAGTACCCAAATTATTCCTAAAAAATGGAGAATTGTTTAACAGTAAATTTTAACCATGAGGGCCATGAGTAGGGATGACCATCAGCACGGGCCGACCCGACCCGGCCCGCCCTGTTTAGCCCCTAGCAAACAGCCCGGCCAGACCCGCCCCCAACCCGCCCTCCTCCCTGGCCTGGCCCAGGGTCACAATACCCAGACTCGGCCCGCCTCTGACCCGCCCCAGCCCGGCCTTAGCCCGCCCTTCCCCTGGCCCGGGCCAGACACAATCCCAACCTGGCCAAGCCCGCCCTCCCCCTTGGCCTGGCCCAGGTCTGACCAGAAAAGCCCGACCCGGCCCGATCTCGACCCGATGCCATCACTAGCCATGAGGCCATGACGTGTGAGGTTGACCCGAATATATTGCCGACGACGGTACTGCACCTGACCCGGTTTAATGCAATACCTATCCTCTCCAGTAGCTTGTTTTGTCCAATGTCCAGTACTTCTAGAGGGTCTGGACTTTACTTCGAAACGATATAGTAATCGACTGAAGATAATAGAAGAAAATGGAGAGAAAAGATAATGGAGATGATCCGTCCCGGGTTTGATGATGTTCATCTCTGAAGCAAACGTTATATTGACTTGTAACTAAAGAAATAGCAGTGCGTTTTGCTTCAGACGGGCTGTTTCTCGTCTGAAATAAGACGGATAATATATAGTCATTTTACAGTAAAATGTTGTTATTTTCCGATAAACATGTTACAATTATCTTTCACATCATTTTCAGGGTAAAAAGTGACAATTCTAGTTATAACATTTTGTCACTAAGGGAGTGTTTGGTTCAAACAAAAAAGGTATGAGATATGGGTTTGGAATGAGTCAAACCCATACCAAGTGTTTGGTTGCAAAATATAAGGGTTTCATACCCATACCTCAAACCCATGARGTATGGGTTTCTCATACCCAAGGAGGGGGGTGGGTATGAGATTGATTCCCATGGGTATCAAATTAAAATGGTAAAACATGTGAAAACAAAAATTATGGCATATTGTAAATCAATTATTTATATATTTATTTGATCAAAAAATTATCTTTATGATTTTATAATATCAAAAWTTWTTATTTRAAATATTTTATTTTAAADATTTTAACSTTAAYTRAGTTTGRAAYYYATACCHTTCAAAATTGAAACAAACACAAGGTATGAGGAATCAAGTTCCAACCCCATACCACCCAAATATGATTCCTGATTCCAAACCCATACCCATGMACGAAACAAACGCTCCCTAAATGGTTACATTTTATTAAAAATGACAACATTTTGTCCGTCTTATTTCAGACGGGAAGCAGGCAATCTGAAATAAGAAGGACAATATGTTGTCATTTTATAATAAAATGTTGCTATTTTCCGATAAACATGTTACCATTATTTTTCACATCATTTTTAGTATAAAAAGTGACAATTCTAGTTACAACATTTTGTCACTAAATGGCTACATTTATTAAAAATGGCAATATTTTGTTCGTCTTATTTCAGACGAAAAACAGGCCGTCTGAAATAAGAATTTGCGAAGAAACAGAGCACATAGAGCAGTACGTAGCAAGTTACAAGTCTAAAACACTACGTGACACTTTAATCACACATTTCTATTTTTTATTTAAAAATATTTATCCTTTTACCAAAAATGTTCTTGACACTTTAATCTCGCACCTATTATATTGTACACAAACAAGACGGATACCATTTTGTGAGACAAAATGCCCACGAGGAAAGCAAGTGGACAAGTGGGGCATTTTGTCTCACGTCTTCATTTGTGACGGATTTCTTCCGTCACAAGGGAGACGCTTTGTATATTGTAATATCATTATGGCCAATTTAACAAACAGTATATCTTGCTTATAACCGTTGTAAGTTATAACGAAGGGACACCATCACCCTCAGAAAAAGTGTTGGTTTAGATGGATTTATACCTCTGTTGTAAGTAGACCTGGCAAAAGTAACCTGACCCGATTGACCCGACCCGAAAAGGATGACCCGAGACCCGAAATGACCCGAACTACATCACCCGAATGTGACCCGAAAACCCGAATTGACCCGACCCGACCCGAACGTGATCGAGCTTTCTTGACCCGTAACTGACCCGACCCGAAAATGACCCGTTCTGAAAACCACCCAACCCGAAAATAACCCGACAAAACATAACTCTAATTGAACCGAAAATACTTAAAATGACCTTTTCTCTCTTATTCATTAACTCGAAAATGACCCGACCCAAAATAACCCGACCCGTTTGACCCGAAACTGACCCGACTAATAACCCGAAATAGACCCGAAACCCGAAATGACCCGAGCCAACCCGAATTAACCCGAAATCAATGAAAGACCCGAACTGGCCCGATCCGAATCCGACCCGTTGACCCGATTTGCCAGGTCTAGTTGTAAGTTACAACGGTTGTAAACAAGAATTTGTATTTAAGACGGCCACTATCCGTCTTAAACTTAAGACGGATAGTGACCTCTCACACAAATGCAAGTGGGTGGAAAATGAATATACCCACTTGCCTCCCACTTGCATTTGTGTGAGAGGGCCACTATCCGTCTTAAGCTTAAGACGGATGGTGACCGTCTTAACTAAGACCTTCTGATCAAACTATTAGGATTTACGGGTTACAATAGTAGTCAAGTGACTTATTTTTGAAAAAGTCAAACTTAAAAAGGGTCAACCAATTAAATTGCCTTCAATATCTCAAAGGAGATTGTCCC
>VHZZ01000203.1:57583-85371 GCA_009801015.1 Silene noctiflora
GACATATAACGTTGAGCCTTGTTATTGAAAGTATCGAAAGAGAAAAAATTAAAAAATAAACAATTTTATATAGGCTCGATTTGGGCTCGAGTTTGACTCGAGCTCGCAAGCTTTATAACGAGCACATTTTTTTCAAGCTTGGGTAAGCTCGATATCGGCTCGAGCTCGAGTTTTGGTTCTTGAGCACAAGCCGAGCAAGGCCAGGCTCGGGCTCGACTCGGCTCGTTAACACCCCTAACCGCAATAAAGCAAATGAGGTGAAAATAGGTGCGTGGAGGTAATACAATACTCCATATTTTTTTAATATGAAAGTAAATAAATGATACAATACTCCATATTTTTTTAATATGAAAGTAAATAAATGATGGACATTTCTGAACGACGAGACGACTAGAGTATATTGTAAAACCAAGTTTATTGCAGATTACATACTCATATACCCCCTCTGATCCACACCAATGGTAACATGGATCCACGTTTTGTGAGGAGAAAAATGGATTCATGATATCATTGGCGTGGATCGGAGTGAGTAATTTACGGGATTAATATTATTTTTGGTAGTTTATGAGTCATTGTCTTCGTAAAGGTTGTGCATCTAGACTTGAATGAGAAAATGAATTAGTCCTTCACTTCCTCCTTTTTTTTGCAAAGCGTCTCCCTTGTGACGGGTCGGTATTTGTGACGGGTAATGTCACTCACAAAACGAATAAAGCAAAAGGTGGGGGCACCCCTCCACTTGCTTTCCTCTCCCCTCTCATGGGTCTTTTGTCTCACAATTTGGTACCCGTCTTCTCAAAGTGACGGATACCTTCCGTCACAAATGAGAATTGCCCTTTTTTTTGTGCCAATTTTATGAGGTACAAATAGGCATGTAGCTTAATCAAATCACCTTGGTGTCGGTCACATTAAAACATGTATTTTTTTTTTTTTTTTTTTTACATGAAAATGAAATCGTTGTCATATAATAATCTGCTAATTACTGAACACCTTTGTGCTAACGTTATCCGTTATATAAACTTGCTTATGTCATTTGTCAAACATGGCTGTTATCTTTCCGTCCGAACTCTCGATGATACAAAGGAAAGGCGAATCCAAGTTTCTTGTAGAAAGAGTTTACCGACCGTATAACAATCCATTCTGGTGTCTTTTGAACACAAATTCTTATGAGAAAATCGTGATAATCTTCATTTCTCCATTTTGGGTTCGTAATCAGTACTATTAGGACACAAGCTAAGAAACCCGAATAAATAAAATTACTTTAGGAAAGTGAAGTTTCTAGTAGATATTGGAAGGCACTTTATTTTTAGGCTTTGGATTGATTATATTTGTAAATACAAAAGGTCTTGCTTAAGACGGTTACTATCCGTCTTAAGCTTAAGACGAATAGTGACCTCTCACACAAATGTAAGTAAGAGGCAAGTGGGTGGAAAATGAATATACTCACCTGCATTTGTGTGAGAGGGCGCTATCCGTCTTAACCTTAAAACGGATAGTGGCCGTCTGAGAATTTGTATAAATGATTGAGGAAGATGCATTAAGCAAAGCATTGATGATTGATTGTTCCTGGACGGATCGATATTCACCAACTTTGTCACTTGGTTTCCATTCGTTTACGTCAAAATTATATTCCGATTCCTACCTTCCCACTTTGCCATTATAAAACTTTACATCTTATTGTATACCTTACCAACCTTGGACATATTCTTTATTCATTCCCATTTTTTATCGAAATAAAATGTTAGATTTAACGAGTTGGTCTTGTTGTATGAGGCGGTTTTATACAAATTAGTAAAATAGTTTTAAATATAAATTAGTTATGCTAGAAGTGAAATAGTTTTAAATGTGAGAGGTCTCTCAATAACGCTATTGAGAGACCGTCTCTCCGGAGTTTTTGTGTTTATAGAAATAATAAAAACATAGATATAATCGGTAATGAAAGTAGTTTATCTGACTTAAATTACCAAAGGTTTAAACGAGATTATGGAAATGTATTAAGGTTTTAAATTTTAGAGAGAGGATTTTTTCGATTATGGTCTTACACTTTTACCCTACTCGAAGTTACAAGAAAACTATTTCAGATGACTTTTGTAATAAAATCATATTTTCGTACGAAGAAAAAACAGTAAAATAGCCTATTTTACTCCGCACTTTTCTTTGTGACGAAGTTTAGACAATATTGTATTCCGATTCGGTATCTCTTAGCAAAGAAATTGTCAAGTTTTGTCTATTTTCATTGAAATTCAAAAGAGTTTTGAGTAAACAAGTGTTTKGGATGTCATTCATTGCGTATACACGAGTCTCTTCATCTCTTAATTTGAATTCAAATCAATGTGATGTTGATAGATCAAGATGAAGAATTCAATTCAATGATAATAAGCCGCTTCTGCTAATCAATCGAGAAACTACAAATATAACAGAAAAAAATTACAGAACTCGGTCTAGAGTCTAGACGTAAATGAGGAACACAAATATTCGGATTGATGGCATATATTAAACCATCTCATACATAACTCACTGCTTTACGTAAACACATATCTTATTTGGGATTTGGGAAGGGCATATCAGTCGCAAGGCAAGTAGTTGGGCACATATAAAACCGTCTCATACATAACTCACCGCTTTACGTAATACTCTGTAAGAAGTAAATTGATGTTTAAAATGTTGACCTAAATATAGGCCTGACTCCTTGAGTGCAATAAACCATAGTTGGGCACATGTTAGGTAAGTGCTTAGATTATGCTTCAAGTGTCTTAACACCAGCCTGTATGCTACAGAGACAGTCACTTACACCAGCCTGTACTGAATGCTCTTTATTATATTTGAAACTGTCAGCTTGAACCTGCATTTCTTAATTGGTACACTTGCTTAATTATAATCATAACAAAACAAAGAGTAGGAAAACATCTACCAAATCACCATTTTACGATGTAGATGCCAATTAGCCCATACTCGTAAAAGGAGTTTCAAGCTCGTTAACATTTGCTTTACCTATGCGGGATTTTAACTTGAGGCACGAGTACTGCTACTCCTGACTTTACCAACTATTTAGGCAATGTATAGACCGGATTTGATACTTATGCAGGGATTCGGGGATGAAAAAGATGAAAAACAGGAAACAAATGAAACAGACAATCTGCATTCAAATTAAACCACACTGCAAAATGTGATGATTATTAAGATCAAACCTTTTTGTCACCCATAAAATCTTAAACCTTTGTATCATAGTTCCGAAACTTGTACGAAACGTCTTAATTGACAAAATCGTTCTACCTTACCACTAATCCACAGAAAAACAGTGTACTTATCAGAAGTTCATTGAAAGGAGAATAATATCAGCAAATTGAAAAGCTGTGCAAAATCTCCAAATTTAATACAGAAAGTAGAAAATACAAGAAAATGCAGAGAATGTGCGAAAACAAACAGTGGAAAGTGGACGGTGGCCGGTGTAGAAGGCGACAAAGTAGGTAGCAATTGGGTGTTGTGGGCGCAAGCCGCATATAATAATCTGCATGGTTGCAAAATAACGTGGATAAAACAGCAAGTACCATGAATTGCAGTAATTCACAGTAAAATATTCCATATTTCTTGAAATACATAATAAAGTAGTACTCTAGTTCCGATATCCCGACTCCTAAAAAAATACTCCGTAAGTCTTATTGCGTCTTTATGCGAGGAAAATACTTAATAATTGAGCTAATCGAGTAAAATAGAAAGAGTAATCAGTACTCATTATAGATTATTCCGTATGTGGTAACCTATAGTACACTCGACTCGATATAATAAGCCTGGCCACATGATTACTGGTCTCAGTAGTTTGTAAAATTGACTGAAGAATGAGCTACGAAGATCATAGATGTTTTCACTTTTCACACATTTGCCAAAGGAACCCCAAGAACCTTCAAACTCCAAAGAAATGTCACCTCAACGCCTCTCTTGCCTATGGCCGATACAAAAGATCGAATGTACATAACTTTTACTGGTAATTAAAATCACATGGGCAACTGGCAAGACCAAAAGAACAATCACCTTAAAATTCGAAGAGCAGTCCAACCAAATAAAATGTATAGAGATTTTGGATCTTGTTTAAATATTGCAAGGTTTACTAAAAAAATTGAGTCCTACTCCGTATATTAAGCACATTGTTTGGGAGTGAAATTAAGATAATAGCCAAAATCAATATAAATGAAGCTCTGAATCATATTTTCATGAAGAAAGATGCAACACTCAGAGTTGTAATAGCCGATAAAAAAATAGGGTCGAACCTTTTTTACTTTCAATTTTCCTCTTCAATGGATTCAACTTTTCACGAGGAGTCGAGGACAGATTTGGTCACAGTACTGTAGTCCTTACCTCTCTTCTGCTGTGGCCTCAAATGACCTGCGAAAAACATTAATGTGTCATGTTACAGTTACAGGGGAAATATAAAACCTGGAAGAATTAAACAAAATAGCATACAATACCACCGATTATGACAAGAGTCATAACACCACTTGGGTCAGGGTTCTAAACTTTCCTATCCGAGATAATCATGAAGATTTACGGTCAATCTAGGCATATCTATCCCGTTCAAGTCACAGAATGTGACAAGCACTGATGCGAAAAGGGGTCGAGGTGATTAAATTGCAGCGGAAATGAACAGATTGAACAGTCAGCGTGACTGTTCGATTCGCAAATATGAAGATTCATTAACGAAATGAACGAAAATGCAAGGGATAAACAGACACCAAGTTAGACCTATAACTTGATGAACGAGATTGGCCAACCAAGACCTATTGGTTCCAATCGAGCAACAACTAGGAAACGCGTCCTAATTAATCACTAGTTTTGGATTATCGCAATATCGCAACAATCCGAACTTCACAAACAAACGTAACACACGTTTAATTGAGAGACACAAGTTTTCTTTTTTTATCATCAAAAATCTTCCATCTCTTATTGTTGAAAACTCTTGGCCTTATATAGGCACCCAAGAACGAAATCCCAGCCAAGTGAAGAGTTTGTGATTACTCCTTCACTTATGACAATCATAAAGTTTTTAAAATGAAAGGTATAAGCTTATTAAATACACTAATTAGCAATAAATAAAATGATCACCAAATAAAATGATCATAAAAGTAGCTAAAGTTATTTTGTAGCATTGGACCGACCAAGTGCCTTGGCTTGAATCGCATCAAGCACAAAATGGATGAACAACATTGCATGACAGCATACAACATCAATAACAACAACATTATCCCATCGCCCCATAAGCTCCTGCCATATTGGAAACTAACATAGTAAAAAATAAAAGCCAGTAGATACTCATAACTAGTGCTTCAAAACTGTCCAAGCCCAGTGTAGATACAAACCTTTTTTTTCTCGGAAGCGTAAACCCTAAATCTTTCAGTCAATCTAAACATGTGTTTGTGAATTATGTAGCTCAAGTAGTTTAGTTCAGAGTTCAAAGTTCAGACATCAGTTTAGAAAAATAATACGTACATCACTTCAATACTTCACAGTTGTTATTAATTTTAGGAAAATGATAAATACAACCCTTAGGGCTGTATTTAAGAAGCTAAAAAAGGAAACATATACTTAATATATGCATTAATTGCATCGGTGAAGGTGTAATTTGGTTATTAATTCCAAAATTAATACCCAATTTGAAATGTATTTAATGCTTAAATACAACCCTAAGGGCTGTATTTATCATTACCCTTAATTTTATTATTCAGTAGTTGAGAAAAGTCCGACATAGATGAGCTTAGTTCATCTAAAAACTTCATTACTCTTTTCCAATTTTGTTCTATGGAACTTATAGGTCCCTTAAGTTTTCAGTCATAAAGGTGAGATTAAGGGAACTTTCTTTTTTTCTCCCTAAAAATGGCTCATGTTGAGTTTGTTCTTTACATTGGTTTTCGGATTTCTGGGTCCCGAAACAAAAATGTCCATAAATCACAAGGACGATTTCTAAAGTCAGACAAAGCAGCATCACAAAGTTTGAGGAGCAATGGATGACATTTGAGGCTGTCGTTTTGCGATAAATCGGTCTCGGGCGAAAATCTGATACTCGTTGAAATTGGTTTAATACTTGTTATTTGGGGCTGAAATCGAAAAGGATAACTCCTGAAGCGACCCTGGACACCTGGTAGAAAAACCGAGAGAAAAAGAAACACAACCTGATATGGCTCAACATGGAGTGTATAATATACTGTTTTTGGGATTTCAGAGTAACCAGAATAAAAATGTCCGTAAATCACAAGAAAGGTTTCTCGTGTCACACAAAGCGGCCTCACAAATTTTGAGGAGCAACGGATGACATTTGAAGTTGTCGATGTGCGATAAACGGGTTCCGGGAGAAAATCGGATACTCGTTGAAATTGGTTTAAAGCTTGTTATTTGGGATTGAAATAGAATAGGGTAACTCCTGAAACGACCCTTGACACGTGGTAGAAAAACCGAGAGAAAAAGAAACACGACTCGATACAACTCAAAATGGAGCTTATATACACGGTTTTGGGAATTTTAGGGTCCCGGAACAGAAATGTCCATAAATCAAAAGAACGGTTTTTCGGGTTAGACAAAGCAGCCACACAAATTTTCAGAAGCAACGAATGACTTTTGAGGCTGTCGGTATGCGATAAACCGGTATCCGACGAAAATCGAATACTCATTGAAATTGGTTTAATAATTGTTATTTTGGGCTGAAATCGAATAGGGTAACTCCTGAAGCGACCCTGAACACGTAGTAGAAAAACAGAGAGAAAAACAAACACAACCCGATACGGCCTCACGACCGGCTCAAAATGGAGCTTATACACAGTTTTCGGGATGTCAGGGTTCCGGAACAAAAATGTCCATAAATCACAAGGACGATTTCTTAAGTCAAACAAAACGGCCTCATAAATTTTGAGGAGCAACGGATGACACTTGAGGTGGTTCGGTGTGCGATAAACCGGTCTCGGACGAAAATCGGATACTCGTTGAAATTGGTTAAATATTTGTTATTTTGGGCTGAAATCGAATAAAGTAACTTCTCAAAAGGACCCTGGACACGTGAGAAAAAAAACGGGAGGAAAAAAAACACAATCCGATACCACTTCCCAAACAACTCAAAATGGAGTGTAATATATGGTTTTTTGAGATTTTAGGTTACCGGGAAAAAAATGTCCGTAAATCGTAAGAAAAGGTCTCTTGGGTCAGACAAAGAGGTCTCATAAATTTTGAGAAGCAATAGATGACATTTGAGAATCATTGAAATTGGTTTAATGCTTGTTATTTTGGCTGGAATCGATTAGGGTAATTCATGAAACGATCCTCGACATGTGTTAGAAAACCGAGAGAAAAAGAAACACGACTTGTTATGGTCTCCCGAACGGCTTAAAATGGAGATCATATACACGATTTAGGGATTTTAGGGTCTCGGAACAGAAATGTCCATAAAACAAAAGGATGGTTTCTCGGGTTAGACAAAGCGGGTTCATAAATTTTCAGGAGCAACGAATGACTTTTGAGGCTGTCGGTGTGCGATAAATCGGTCTGCTGCAAAAATCGGATAGTCGTTTAAATTGGTTTAATACTTGTTATTTGTAGTTGAAATAGAATAGGGTAAACCTGGACACGTGGTAAAAAAAACCGAGAGAAAAGAGAAACCGGCCCGATACGGCCTCAAAACCGCTCAAAATGGAGGCTCACAAATTTTAAGGAGCAACAGAGAACATTTGAGGCTCCTTGCTCCTGGTGTGCGATAAACTAGTTTAAAAAAAATAGAATCCTCGTTAAAAATGGTTTAATACTTATTATTTGGGGCTGAATTTGAAAAGGGTAAATTCTAAAACGACCATTGACACGTGGTAGAAAAATCAGGAGAAAAAGACATACGACCCGAGACGGTCTTTCGAATGGCTCAAAATGTGGTGTATAACAAAAGGTTTTCGGGATTACAGGGTCCCGGAAAAAAAGGGTGCGTAAATCACAAGGACGGTTTCTCGGATTAGACAAACTAGTCTTACAAATTTTGAGTAGCAACGAAAGACATTTGTCGTTAGTGTGCAATAAACCAGTTTCGGAAGAAAATCGGATATTCGTTGAAATTGGTTTAATACTTGTTATTTGGGGCTGGAATCGAATAGGGTAACTCCTAAAGAAAACATGTACACGTAGTAGAAAAACCAGGAGAAAAGGAAACACAACTTGATACGGTTTTCCAAACGGCTCAAAATGGAATGTATAATACACGGTTTTTTAGATTTCAAGTTACCGGTAAAAAAATGTCGGTATATCACAAGAAACGGTCTCTTGGGTTAGACAAAGCGGTCTCACAAATTTTGAAAAGTAACGGATGACATTTGAGACTGCCGAAGTGCGATAAAACAATCTCGAGCGAAAATAGGATACTCGTTGAAATTAGTTTAATACTTCTTATTTGGAGGTCAAATCGAATAGGGTAACTCCTAAAAACAACATGGACACGTGGTAGAAAAACTGGAAAAAAAATGAAACACAACCTGATACGGCCTCCCGAACGACTCAAAATAGAGTGTATAATACACGGTTTTCGGGATTTCAAGGTACCGGAACAAAAATATCCGCAAATCACAAGAAAGGTTTCTCGGGTCACGCAAAGCGGCCTCAAATTTTTTGAGGAGCAACGGATGATAGCCGAGGATGTCGATGTGCGATAAACGAGTCTCGAGCGAAAATCGGATACTCGTTGAAATTGGTTTAATGCTTGTTATTTGGGGCTGAAATCAAATATGGTAACTCTTGAAGAAAACATGGGCACGTGGTAGAAAAACCGGGAGAAAATGAAACACTGATCAAAATTCTGGGTCACGGAAAGCGGCCTTCAAAATTCTGAGAAGCAACAGATGACATTTGGGGTTGTTGGTGTGCAATAAATAGGGTTTGGGCGAAAACCGAATACTCGTTGAAATAGGTTTAGTACTTATTATTTGGGGCTGAAGTCAAATAGGGTAACTCATAACGCGACCCTGCACACGTGGTAGAAAAATCGAGAGAAAAAGAAACACGACCCGATACGACCTCCCGAACGGCTCAAAATGAAGATTAATACATGGGTTTCGGGATTTCAAAATCCCGAAACAAAAATGTCCATAAAGCAAATGGATGGTTTCATGGGACAGACAAAGCGGTCTCACAAGTTTTAGGGGGCAACGGATGATATTTGAGGCCGTCGATGTGCAATAAGATATTGGGCGAAAATTGGATATTCGTTAAAATTGATTTAATACTTGTTATTTGGCGCTAAAATCAAATTGGGTAACTCTTGAAGCAACCCTGGACACGTGGTAGAAAAATCGGGAGAAAAAGTAACACAACCCGGTACGGCTCAAAATGGAGTTTATAACAAAAATGTTCGTAAATCACATGAAAGGTTTCTCGGGTCACACAAAGCGGCCTCAAATATTTTGAGGAGTAACGGATGACATTTGAGGCTCCCGATGTGCGATAAATGAGTCTAAGGTGAATTGGTTTAATGTTTGTTATTTTGGGCTGAAATCGAATAGGGTAACTCCTAAAGCGACCTTGGACACGTGGTAGAAAAACCGAGAGAAAAAGAAACACGACCCGATACGGCCTTCGAAATGGCTCAAAATGAAGCTTATATACATGGTTTTCGGGATGTCAGGGTCCTAAAACAAAAATGTCCATAAAGCACATAGACGGTTTCTTGGATCAGACAAAGCGGCCTCACAAATTTTGAGTGACAACTGATGATATTTGAGGCTCTCGGTGTGCGATAAACCGGTCATGGGCGAAAATTGGATACTCGTTGAAATTGGTTTAATACTTGTTATTTGGAGATGAAATCGAATAAGGTAACTCCTGAAGAAAATATGGACACGTGGTAGAAAAACCGGGAGAAAATGAAACAGAACGTGTTAGTCTCTAGAACAGCTCAAAATGGAGTGTATAATACACGGTTTTCGTGATTTCAGGGTACCGGAACATAAATGTCCGTAAATCACAAGAAAGGTTTCTCGTGTCAGGCAAAGCGGCCTCAAAAATTTTGAAGAGCAACGGATGACAGCCGAGGTTGTCGTTGTGCGATAAACGAGTCTCGGGCAAAAATCGGATACACGTTGAAATTGGTTTAATGCTTGTTATTTAGGCAGAAATCGGATAAGGTAACTCTTGAAGAAACCTTGGACACGTGGTAGAAAACCGAGAGAAAATGAAACACGACCCGATACGGCCTCCCGAACGGCTCAAAATGGAGCTTATAAACACGGTTTTCGGGATTTTTGAGTACCGGGAAAAAATGTTCGTAAATTGCAAGAAAGGTTTCTTGGGTTATAAAAAGCGGCCTCACAAATTTTGAGGAGCAACGGATGATATTTGAGGCTCTCGATGTGCGATAAACCGGTCTTGGGCGAAAATTGGATACTCGTTGAAATTGGTTTAGTCCTTGTTATTTGGAGCTGAAATCGAATAAGGTAACTCGTGAAAAAAACATGGACACGTGGTAGAAAAAACCGGGAGAAAATGAAACACAACTCCATACGGCCTCCCGAACGGCCAACATTGAGTGTATAATACATGGTTTTTGAGATTTTAGAGTAACCGGAACAAAAATGTCGGTAAATCACAAGAAAGGTTTCTCGGGTCATGCAAAGCGGCCTCAAAAATTTTGAGAAGCAACAGATGATAGCCACGTGGGATAAACGAGTCTCGGCGAAAATCGGATATTCGTTGAAATTGGTTTAATGCTTGTTTTTTGGGCTAAAATCGAATAGGGTAACTCCTGAAGAAAGCATGGACAAGTGGTGGAAAAAACGGGAGAAAATGAAACACAACCCGATATGGTCTCCCGAACGGCTGAAAATGGAGCTTATAAACACGGTTTTCGGGATTTGAGGGTACGGGAACAAAAATGTCCGTACGTCACAAGAAAGGTTTCTCGAGTCACACAAAGGGGCCTCAAATATATTGAGTAACAGATGACATTTGAGGTTGTCGATGTGCGATACGAGTCTCGGGCGAAAATGAGATACTTGTTGAAATTGGTTTAATGCTTGTTATTTGAGGCTGTCGATGTGCGATAAAGAACATTTGAGGATGCCGGTGTGCGATAAACCAGTTTGAGACACATAAATCGGATCCTCGTTAAAAATGGTTTAATACTTGTTATTTGGGGCTGGAAATTATCACCTCTCAATGCCTCTCCTGCCTATGACCGATACAAAAGATTGAATGTACATAACTTTTTTCCCGGTATTAACACACTAGATAACTGGTAATTAAAATCACATGGGCAACTGGCAAGACCAGAAAGAACAATCACCTTAAAATTCGAGGAGCGGTCTAACCATATAAAATGTATAGAGATTTAGGATCTTGTTTATATATTGCAAGGTTTAACTAAAAATTGAGTCCTACTCCGTATATTAAGCACATTGTTTTGGAGTGAAATTAAGATAATAGCCAAAATCAATATAAATGAAGTTCTGAATCATATTTTCATTAAGAAAGATGCACCACTCAGAGTTGTAATAGCCCATAAAAAAATAGGGTCTAACCTTTTTTACTTTCAATTTTCCTCTTCAATGGATTCACATGTCATGAAGACAGATTTTGCTCACGGTACTGTAGTCCTCGCCGCTCTTCTGTCGGCTACAGGCTACAAATGATCTGCGAATAACAGTAATATGACATATTACCGTAATGGGGTACATATAAACTTTGTAAGTATTTAAACAAAATAGCATACAATAACACGGAGTATGACAAAAGTCATAACATTAAGGTGAGGTTTCTAACCTTACCTATCTGAGATAATCATGTAGATTTATGGTCAATTTAGGCGTATCTATCTCATTCAAGTCACAGAACGTGACAAACTCGTTTACAGAATGGATGAACAACATGGTGCATGATTGAATACAACATCAATAACAACAACATTATCCCATTGCTCAGAGGCTCAAAATATAGAGTAACCCCAAATCTTTCAGTCAATCTAAACATGTGTTTGTGAATTATGTAGCTCAAGTAGTTTAGTTCAGACTTCCGATTCAAAAAGTAATAGATCACTTCAATACTTCTCAGTTGTTATTAATTCTATTATGCAGTTCAGTTGAGAAAAGTTCGACGAGCTTTGTTCATCTAAAAACTTCATTACTCTTTTCCAATTTTGTTTTATGGAACTTATAGGTCCCTAAAGTTTTCAGTCATAAGGTGAGATTAAGGGAACTTTCTTTTTTTCTCCTTAAAAATGACTCACTTTTAGTTTGTTCGTTTACAATATCACTTAAAAAAAACCGCAAACGAATCCATACCGACTGTACCCTCAACCCAGGAACATAATCTCCACGCTTGTAGTAGACTGGGCTCCTTGCAGCTCTCCATTGCAACTGCAGTCACAATACCATTCAAAGGAAAACCGTAAGCAGCAAGTCGACAAAAAATTCTGGGATAACAGAACAAAACGCATTGTGAAGCATGCACATGAATGTACCCACTCGTACACTCATAGTGAATACAAATACCAGAAAAATAAACACCAGAACTGGCCAAAAACAGTAATACTCTTAAGAGCTTCGCAAGAATAGCTTAAGCACTACCATTCTTCATACTGTAGATAGCAAAAACAGTTCCTGAACAACAGTGATATACTGATATAAATACATTATACACTTAGCATGCAGCCATGCAAGGAAACAATGACATAGCTTGATCATAATCAACTGAACCAATAAGAAGAATGACAAGCGGCTGACAAAGGGTAAGTGCAGACATTGAAAACAGATAATTGAAACAGGTTGTCCGGATTGGTATCAGATTCGCACATGCCTTACTTTATTACGGAGAGGTAACCTACTGCACCTCGTCACTCACTCACTCGCAACTTTAAGGTGACCTGCGAAAGCTGTCCTAGTTGTATAATAGATCAGTACACAAATTTTTCGAAATTAATGAAGATCAGCTGATTAAAGATGTCGTACAGAGAAACACCAGCTGATTCAGCTAAACAATCCAGCCCTATTCATAACCAAAAGACCCGACAAATCATCTCAACTTCACAGTGTTGTTTGGGTGAGGAATAAATTTGGAAATCCGACAATTCCACCTTTCAGTGCAGCTTCGAATAACAAATGAATGAATTAAACACAAACATACCGCCACTGCCCACTGGTATAACAATAACCACCATTTAACCAAAGAACGAACAAAAACCCAACAAAACTCTCTCAATATTCCACATTCATCACACAACGATATGCCTGTCTCACCAATTAGACAAACATGTTCAACACACGTTTATAATCTCAAAGCAACCAAGCTCCTTTAATCTGATAGTATAATCAATCAGAAACCACATTCCGGATTCATCAATTAAACGACATTTTACTAGCTAAATTTTTTCGTAACCTTTCCGCTCGGCTCATCGATTTTATTAGCATGGGGCTACACATACATTTAGACCATCAAAGATCCTGCCTTTATTACAACATCAAACTCCATATGCACATATTCCTCATAAGCTGAATGACAATGTTAACATAAGCCACATACATTAATCTATCAATAAAGATCCCATCTTTATCACAAAACACGTTCTAAGTAGTATGTACTCTCTAGGTCTCAGCCATTGGTTTACCCTTTTATATTGGGAATGTTCTTTATGGTTAATTTGATCACCCACGTCCATTTTGGTCCACTTGTCATTCAATAACAAGACCGACAAATGGTCATCTCCTCCCTCCTTAGGTAAACAAATGACCGGTAGGGAGTACATAGCTTAAATAGCCTTTACTGTATACTCGTCATTTGTTGTCCTTTTCCATTTTTGGGTGTCTCAGTCATTTGTTGTCCTTTCTATTTTAGGATTGCATTTGATGAGTAATTTTATCTTTCACCTTCAATTTAGTCCACTTGTCATGTTATAATTGGCTCCTTCCTCTTTTCTTGGTCTTTGTGCCAAAACCAAATGACAACAAAATGACCGGGACGGAGGGAGTACAACAAATTCACTGGTGGCGAAACCAAGTGGATAGCCGAGGCGGAAGTCACTCACTTGGTTCTTACCAACGAAAGTTTGGAACTTTTAGTTAAAATCTTCGATTCTTTTCTAGTTACGCCACTGATATTCAGACACTCCATTACACAGACACTCAACTTGTTAGATTTATACCTCTAAAGTTACCTTTTTTAACCATCTACGGAGTATTTTTTTTAACTGTATAACATGCACTTGCAATTGCCCTTAATTACCAGCAAACAACACAAGGAAGTCAATAAGTAAATCAAACCCTTCAAATATAACAATGAAACAAGTGAATTACAGTGATTAATTTGGCATACCAGATAGCGGAGATAGCAGGGAGAAGATCAATCAAGTGATATGTTCTGCGCTATGATTCCTTTCTCGCACGCTTTGAGGGGAAGGGAGGAGAAAAACACAAGAATTAAGGGCATTGTTAAGTGTTAACAGTTAAAACCACCCGCTCGATTAGCCTCGGAATAGTTCGGTCAAAGCTCGACTCAAACTCAGTTTGATGGAGCTCGAGCCAAACTTGTCCAAATATCAGGCGATCCCGAGTTCCGTAAGGCTCAAATTGAAAAATTGTTTGGGTTCGTTTGAATTTTTTAAAGCGTTGTTTTTAACTATATTTATTCACAAATTCTCATATATGACGACAAATTTGAAGAGACCTGAGGCAGAGGGGCAAGTGGGAGGGCAGATGAAGAGGGTAATGGAGAGGGATTGTGAAAGGTTTCTTTGAAGAGACTGTTACAACAAGAAGCTTTGATATTTATTTGGAGTTATGTTATTTCGTATATATAATTTGTTTTATTTTAGTATTTTATTTTTAATAAGTAAAATTCAAGATCTCTAACATTATCGAACTCAATATCGGTTAAAGATGGAAGTAGGCATGCGAGCCGTTGGGTCGACATGCCTTGGCATGGACCGTGACCCATTTTAGCACGACAAGGGATTAGCACGGCCCGACACGCCATAGGCCGTGGATACCCATTGTCATCCCTAGCCATGAGATATGCCTAGGCCGAAGTTTGAAAAAAAAAATATAAAGACTGTGTGACACGACACGCTTTGAAACACCTCGACAATGAGCACGATATGCCTGGGCATGAACAAAATACGAAAAAAATAAAGCTAAAGTGGAGGATTTGCATTGGCACACCAATGCACGGCATGTCATGAGCCGAGCCGTGAGCCATGCCTTGGACTCTGAGAGGCCATTTTCATTTCAAAGGCACATCGTGACACCAAATTCTACCTTTCCATTCTAAAAAGTGTCATTTTCTTCTCCGAGCACAATGTACCGACACAAAGCACGGCCCACTATCAACTTGACTCGGTTCAGTTCCACTCCACTTTCAATTCGATTCTCAAAATATCTTAGATGAAGTGGAATGCTAAAACACGAAATAGTAAAAGAAAAATAGAACAAGAAACAAGATAAGTCAATTAATTTGACATTGAAATTGAGCGGCAGATTATATCTTATACTTTCCCCGGAGAGTTTAACCAACAAACAAACAACGGTCACTTTCTCCCGCCATGAACACAACCCACTCTATCTCCCTCTCCACCTTCTATCCTCTTTCTCTCTCCTCTACCTTCCTTCTCTCTCCTCTCAAACCCTCCCATTTCCGTGAAGTAAACCCTAATTTCCCGAAATTAGGGTTTAGTTCACTAAATAAACTTCAATTTCGCACCTCTTTCAAACCTCCTACTGTTGAAAACCAGCTCTCCGACGAAGAGGAAGATTTTGATGACGGTGACGATGATATTGCTGCTGATGATTACGACGAGGTTTTAGTCGCGGGAGATGGAGATTCAGACGAAGACGACGGTGAAGATGAGGAGGAGGAGGAGGAACAGAACGCGTCGTTTTGGAGTAGTGATGAGACGAAGATTCAGCGAATTCAGAAGATTTGTAGTGAAGTTAGAGAGTTTGGAGGTGGAATTATTGATGTTGATGAACTCGCTTCCGTTTACGATTTCCGTATCGATAAATTCCAGGTTTTTTCTTATTACCGACATAATTTGATGATTTTTGCTTGTGTTATTGAAACTTGTTTGAATATATGAACAAATATGATGAAATGCATACTCGTAATCTGAATAAATCAGTTATGTTATGAGTCTAATGGCGTTAATTTCGTTGTTTATTTGAATGTACATTATTGTCATATTTGGAGGTGAAATACTGAAATTGTCGATGCTGATGAACTCGTCTCCATTTATGATTCTGTAGCGACAATTTCAGGTTTTAATCGATTAATTCGACGATTTTGCTTGTATTATTGAAATTTGTTAGTCATTCTCATTGTATGAACAAGTATAATTAAATGTATGTGATTTTTGTTACGAGTCTGATGTTTTGAATTACATAATTTAATTAAACGTACATCTTTGTGAAACCGAATGTCGAAAGCTTAGCTCGAAAATTAAGAACGACAGATAATGAAAAATAGATTATGTAATGGAGGTATTGTTGATATTCTGAATCTTTGTATATTGTACAGAGACAGGCAATTCAGGCGTTTTTAAGAGGTTCCTCGGTGGTTGTTTCAGCGCCGACAAGTAGTGGTAAGACGTTGATTGCTGAAGCTGCAGCCGTTGCGACTGTGGCTAAAGGAAAGCGGTTGCTCTACACTACTCCTCTTAAAGCATTGTCAAACCAAAAATTCCGCGAGTTTAGGTACTTATTCATTCATCTGCATTTGGAAATGTGTGTATTTTGAGTGAATTTGATTTGATTTCCAGTTTATTATGTACACCTGAGAGTACATGTTCAGAGATTGTGTTCTATAATCAACAAAGCGATTAAGAAATTTCCACACATCTCACATGGATGGGTAAGACTATTGGTACACATACAATGGCCTCGGCGTTTGTACTCGACTCATTTTGATGACATCAATAACATATTGTTGTAACGCAAGGCAGTCTTACACAAAAAACAATTGGAAAAAAATATTTGGAACATAATTTAGGAGCATGCTCTTCGAGTCATGTTCATTACTTCTTATGTTGTGAGCTGAACTAATAAATCTGTTATTTCCGTATTTAATGCGGAATCTTATTTCTTGCGTTAGAGATGCATTTGGAGATAGCAATGTTGGCCTTCTGACTGGAGATTCTGCAGTTAATAAAGATGCACAGGTTTTGATAATGACTACTGAGATTTTGCGCAACATGCTGTATCAAAGGTAAAATTCATCTTATATCTGTAGGTTGAATTTGGTACGTGCGAGCTATATGTGAGTGCCTGTATAATGATCACGTTTGATACCACAGCGGTTAGTTATATGCGACGCAAAATGTCGTAAATTCTGAAAATTAGGATCATGTGGTATATAAGAGCCCTCTCCTATGCACCAAGAAGAATAGAATTGCACTTTGATGTATGTATTGTATGTGACTTGCTCTTTCCTGTGAGGTAGGCAATGAATATGCTGTCTGATGAGGTGCATTTAGAGGCGGCATCATGTATTAGGTATTACGGTTTCTTATTGGTGCAGGGGCTAACTAAAACGTTTAAAATGAAAGCCAAAAGGAATGGCTGATGCATACGTCAGACTTCCCATATGGCTGTGAAAGAGAGGCATGGTGATGGGTATAGAAGGAAGAAATGTCTCCATCTAGTGAAATGTTATTCTTTGTGCCTCGATGTGGCCCGTGGTAGAAACATGGACATTCTTCGTGGGCATAAGGTGTATGCTTTCAGTGTATTAGATAGCTGAAGCCATCCCCATTTTAGGTTTATTGTTTGACTATGGTAGATAGTTTGAGTTCAAGATCAGGAAAAAAAGAGGAATACCTTGGCTGAGGAGCTGTAATTTTGGTTTGTCCCGAGAGTTTTTTATCAACGTAGGTACTTGGCGTTGAATTGATTAATGAAGTATTCAGTGACACTAGGAGGTCGAACTGTTGATTTGTTCTTTCTAAGGACAACTCAGCATGATCCTTATTATGCTATTTCCCTTCAGTAGACCTCACCGGTTTACTCATTGCCATGCAGTGTAGGAGTGGCTTCTTCCGGAAGTGGGCTATTTGATGTTGACGTGATCGTTTTGGATGAAGTACATTATTTAAGTGACATGTCGCGTGGTACTGTCTGGGAGGAGACTGTATGCTGGTTTTCCCTATCCTCCTTATTCCCATTTTGTTGTTTTATTCTCATGTTTTCTTAAATGTGTATACTATCCCTCACCATTACTAGGGTTCTATAGGTAATTTATTGCCCGAAAGAAGTTCAGCTAATATGTCTATCAGCCACAGTTGCAAATCCAGATGAACTAGCTGGATGGATTGGACAGGTGAGATAATTCAATTAAGCATATTGTCAAGTCATTGTTGATATATTCGGAATACTATATACTGATATTAGCTATGTATCTCTAGGCACTCAATTGTAACTGATATGTTTAAAACTTGAATCTTTTACTGTGTTCTTATCCCTGGGCTATTACTGGTAAACTTCGTTCAGTAATTTTGTCCGTTAGATGTTTATTATCTTATGTCTGATGCTGAGGTGGCCCGAAGGATTTAGTTTTGTAAATTTTTCTACTAAATTGGTAATTAAATAGGTGGTTTTGGGGTTTGCTTCTACTATTGTAATAATCATTAAATATCAGCCTGTGCCTTCACATTTGCCCTTAGCGTGCTCTCATTTGAATTATTTTGCTTTGGTTTAGATTCATGGTAAAACAGAATTGGTTACATCTTCGAGAAGGCCTGTACCATTGACCTGGCATTTTTCTACAAAGACCTCTTTGTATCCTCTTCTTGATGATAAAGGAACTAGCATGAACAGGTATCCTATCTTTTTTTTTTTCCTCAGCGAACGTGCAATTCATTTATGCCTATATTATCAATGAAACAGTCGATGGCAAAGGTCGACCTTGTAGTGTCTCTGGCTTTAATCTGCAACAGAGGAGAAGGATGAATCGGAGCTGTTCACAGTGCTTTATATGCTTGCTAATATTCATGTACAAAATTTTCGAAGTGACCCTTGTTGCAGTTCTATTTCATTTCCTCACAAGTTTTGGATGTTCTTTTTTCCTGCTTGCTTCTGCACACCCATTATATTGTCCCCGTTTGACTGATGACAACTTTGACTATTAATTTCTCGATAGGCTACATTGTAAAATCAGTTCTGTTTTGTTTATTGAACAACTTATTTCTTACAGATATTAGTAATGTGAAAATGATATACCTATTACTCCCTCCTATTCTATGGAATTGCAACATTTACTTTTGCACAAATATTAAGGTTGTGAGTGGGAGATAGGTCTCACCAAATAAAGTAGTGTCATTTTACACACGAAACATACCCAGAATAGAAATGTAGCAATTCTACTGAATATGCCAAATACGGAATATGTTGCCATTCCAAAGAATAGAAGGGAGTATATATTATGAGGAAATATAGGTCGACGTTCACATCAGTGGACCACTAAACTCAAATAGGGACGATATATATGGAGGGAGTATTAACTATTTTAGGGTGTTATTCTGGGTTTGAAACAGGAAGCTTTCACTCAACTCTCTACGCCTTCATGCTTTGGGAGAAAAATCTGACAAAGATGAGGGGTCAAAACGAAAACAATCAAAAAGACGTAAGGATGATAGTGCGTTGATCTATGAGGAGTATGGTAGATTTTCTGGAAAGTCAACTCTGTCAAAAAATGACATGAACACTATCCGGCGGTCACTGGTACGATTTAGACAACTGTCATTCATTCATATTCTTTCCTTGACCTTCTTCTCGTTGTCCGTGTCTGTAAATCTGTAACTCAATATCTGATGACATTTTTTTTAAAAAATTTGTTAATTAGGTCCCTCAAGTGGAAGATACATTGAAACATCTTAAAGAAAAAGAAATGCTGCCAGCAGTTTGGTTTATTTTTAGCAGAAAAGGTTGTGATGCAGCTGTTCAGTATGTTGAAAACTGTAAACTTCTGGATGAGTTTGAGATGGCTGAGGTGAAACTAGCACTTAAACGATTCCGTGCTCGATATCCTGATGCTGTCAGGGACCCTGCTGTGAAGGGCCTCTTGCAGGGTGTTGCTGCACATCATGCTGGCTGTCTGCCTCTCTGGAAATCATTCATTGAAGAGCTTTTCCAGAGAGGCCTTATTAAGGTTGTCTTTGCCACAGAAACACTTGCCGCAGGAATTAACATGCCAGCTAGGACGGCAGTTATTGCTTCTCTCAGTAAACGAATTGATGGTGGGCGTGTCCTGCTAAGATCCAATGAGCTGCTTCAGATGGCCGGCCGCGCTGGGCGGCGAGGTATAGACAACAGGGGCTATGTAGTTCTTGTTCAGAGTCCTTTTGAAGGCGCTGAAGAGTGTTGTGAGGTTATTTTTTCCGCAGTGGAACCTCTTGTTTCACAGTTCACAGCTTCATATGGAATGGTTTTGAACCTACTTGCGGTACGATTCTACATACCATAATCACATCTTAAGTATTTGCTTCCTTTTGGCTGTTAATCAAAGCAAGTATTACATCTTATTTAGGTTCTTGTATTATAGATGGTCAACCAATCATATAATATTGCCATGAACTAAGGGTCCCAGATCTAATATAAATTGATGGATCAACAAACAAATCTGACATTATTCAGTTGTTAAGTTCAATTCTGAATGCTTGAGTCTTCTGTAGGGTGCAAAAGTTACTCGCCGATCACCCGAAGCAGACAGTGTGGGAAGTTCCACTTTTCAAGCAGGGCGAACTTTGGAAGAAGCAAGAAAGTTAGTCGAGCAAAGTTTTGGAAACTACCTTGGGATCAATGTAATGCTTGCTTCCAAGGATGAGCTTGACAGAATACAGAAAGAAATCGCATCATTAATTGCTGAGATTAGTGATGACTCTATCGATATGAAACTTAGGAAGCTCTTGTCAGAATCAGCATACAAGGAGATTGCTGATTTGCAGGAAGAACTAAAGGTCTAGAACTATTTCTAGTTTATAAATATAGTTATATTTGTTAATAATCTGGTTGCTGGGTAGTTTTTCGTGATTGCTGGAGAACTCCGTTAGTCCGTTTTCCTCTAGTCCAGGTTAATTTTGTTTACATGTTAGGCCACCTCACACATTTATTTATTTATAAGCTGAGTAAAACCTGAACTTTGTTGGATGTTACCACGTTTCTTTTAATTTGGAGAAAGTTTTATCCCTTCACTTTCACGAAAATTTCTAATCCTTGTAAATAACAGTTGAAGATGCTTAACGCTTATGCAAGCTTTTGCTTAATGTCAGAGTTTGTCACAATTTATTGAAAAAAAAATTCTAATAAGACTTTGTACTTGAATTAGTGTGATGTACCTGCAACTTCTGATTTTCATTACTCTAATATACAAATGTATGCATCTGAGGTATATATTATATTCTGAAAGTTGACTTTGCTCCTCAGGAAGAAAAGCGTCTACGAGTTGAATTTCGGAGAAAGATGGAATTGGAGAGAATGTCTTCTCTGAAGCCTTTCTTGAAGGAGTTGGCAAATGGGAACTTACCTTTCCTTCATCTGCAATACAAAGATTCTGACGGTGTTGAACATTCAATTCCTGCCGTATATTTGGGGGATGTTGATTCACTTGATGGGTCTAATGTGAAAAATATAGTGAGTGCTATGTGCTCCTCTTGCTAACATATACTTGCAACTTATAAGTGCCTTTTACTTCAAACTATTACTCTGGATTGCTTAGCTAATCTTACTCCTTTTTCTATATGTATGAACTTAGTTTCCAGGTTTTTCCCTAAGAACCCGCTTCAATAGATTGACTAATTATTGACTCTCATTCCCAGGTGCTTAAAAAAGAGTTTAGTTGCTTTTCTAGGAAATACTGTGTCGCCCAGAATTAATATCTGATCATAGTATCATACCTCTAACTCTCTTTGTGGAAGAGTGAAGTTCTCTCCTCAACAGTCAGAAGCTAATGCATTTTGGATTACATTTTACTTCTTTTGTTCTTTTCACTTAGTAATTTTTCTGTTTGACAGCGATCAATTCTGAGCTTCAGAAAGAATGTATAGTTGTTTAGTGTGTTGTGACTGGGACCTTAAAAGTTTCTTATGTTTAATTCTCTTGATTGACATAAGTTTCTAATAGCGTTCACTTTATGCTGACAGGTTGAGGTGGATAATGCTTCAAAATTGAATACAAAGGAAGCAGAGCTATGCACCAACATTAATGGAAACCTACCTTGTTTTGAGCCTTCTTATCATGTGGCTCTTGGTTCAGATAATTCTTGGTATCTGTTTACTGAAAAGTGGATCAAATCCATCTACAAAACAGGTTTTCCAAATGTAGCTTTAAATGAAGGTGATCCGTTGCCTCAAGAGATTATGAGTACGCTTCTTGAAAGGGAAGGTATGCAATGGGTTAGGTTGGTTGAGTCTGAACTTGGGGGTTTATGGCAGATGGAAGGATCCCTGGAGACATGGTCTTGGAGTTTAAATGTACCTATGTTGAGTAGTCTATCTGAAGATGCAAAGGTGACTTTGTTTTCCCTGATAATGTTCAGTGTTTCAGCTGATAAATTCTTCTGTTTCATACATTAGTGTTCATTCAGACTGAGCATTCCTGTTTCTTGTCCACTTTAGTATCCATGAGTGAAACGATTCTTTTATTTCAGGTATCACTTATATCCCCAGCATACACTGAAGCAGTTGAATGTTACAAAAAGCAAAGAAATAAAGTTGGGCACATGAAGAAGAGGATTGCCCGTACAGAAGGGTTTAGAGAATACAAGAGGATTCTGGAAATGGCTAAACTAACAGAGGGTAAGATTAGGCGCCTGAAGAACAGAGAAAAGCGCTTGATTGGTCGAATTGAGCAAATTGAACCCTCGGGCTGGAAAGAATTCTTGCAGGTAATGTCGCAAACACAAGTAAAAATCTTGTTCTTGTTCCATGAACTTTTTGCGGGTCTCTCTGAAGTAACATTTATACTGGTTTGGGGAAGTCTGCTTACGTCTGGACCTCCCTAGACTCTGGTTCATGTGATTTTGAAGGGGGCTGTTATTTGTTATAGCTTTGTAATTCCAATCCACATGTCCTTATACTGGTTATTGGTAATCTTTGAGGCACTACTGTTTTCAGGGAGCAGTTTATGAGAATTTAAAAGATTTATGGGTAATTAAACTATTAATATTGTATGGAGAGGAATAAGGTGCTTAATGACAAGCAATTCGATGATTTTATGCAAGATACTAGTGGGGAGCAACTTGATGAATAAAATTGGTATTCACATAGATGGGTTCATGGAAGTTGTCACCGTTGAAGTCATTGAACTGAGTACTAGATTTCAAACAGAAGTCTGGGGTTAGCTTTGGCTTTTGACTGATTTGTTTCTACTTCTCTCAAATTTGTTATCCGTACACATTTTCCTTTAGTCGGGGAAAAGGCTTATTATGATCGCATACTATCATTATTAATTGTATGAAAGGTTATCTGAAGCTTTTTCTCCAATGGTTTTCTTCATATAATTGATTTCCAGAATTTGATTTATTTTCTTGTCCTTTAGGTAAGCAATGTTATTCATGAAACAAGGGCATTAGATATCCATACAAATGTGATATTTCCTCTGGGTGAAACGGCATCAGCAATTCGAGGAGAAAATGAACTTTGGCTGGCAATGGTCCTTCGAAATCAGGTGTTGCTGGACTTAAAACCTGCACAGCTAGCTGCTGTCTGTGGGAGTCTAGTTTCTGAAGGGATAAAAGTTCGACCATGGAAGAATAACAGGTATAGTGTCTAGTTGATTTTTAAAATGCATATCCAGTATCAATCTTTATGAAAGCTGATCAATGAATGGAACATGCCTTCAAAATTAAACTAAAGTTCATTTGTTTGGCGCTTTCACGTGCTTCTAACAGTACACGTGCAGACAGTTCAAAGTAGTGAAGGGTGCTGTTTTCCATTTTCTTTAACGGGGCAGAGCCAGACCATATGTTCCGATATAATGAATTTTTGTCATTCTGTCATATTGTCTTTTTTCATGAATTCTTCACTGTCAACATTAATATATAGCTGTAAACTGCGCTTGTCTTTTCATTATATATGATAGTTCGGAAGCTTCAGTGCAAACTGTTTGTCTTGGATCCAACAATGACTGTTCATCTTTCTTTGTATGTTACCAATTACACACTGATACTCCATTTCAATGCTGAACTCTTTTGATTACTTGGTTGCAGTTATATATATGAGCCGTCATCCACAGTAATTAAAGTTATAAATTCTTTGGAGGAGCAAAAAAATTATCTTTTGCAGCTTCAAGAAAAACATGATGTAACGGTGGGTTACCTTCTTAATTTTGTTGATCATGGAGGGCTGGAGTATTTCAGCTAAGAACTGTGGATTGTAAAGGGTCTTATTTTGTTATTGCTGACTGCAGATATCTTGCTGCTTAGATACCCAATTTTCCGGTATGGTTGAAGCCTGGGCTTCAGGTCTGACATGGCGAGAAGTTATGATGGATTGTGCCATGGATGAGGGCGATCTGGCCCGTCTGTTGAGAAGGACAATTGACTTATTATCACAAGTATGCATCTCTGAATTTTTTATATGAGCTTATCATTTATATTTTGTCCATTAACTTTTGAAATTCATTGAATCAATCAGATAGTCCACGACTCCATGTCATATATCCTGGATTGAGTTTTACACCTCTCTAGTATGTGTTACAGAGCACATTCTTTCTTGCGAGAAAAATACTTAATAGAAATAGAGTAATAGTTATATTCACGCAGTGAGCTTGAACTAGGTTGCTGCAATCCAAGTCACTTTCCTACACAATCGAGCTTAATTTCAGTCTAGTCTCTTTCCGAGCTTGCTTATAAGTTGAAGAACTCAGTTTTTTTGGTCTGTGCTCAACTGTTATGGTTTAGTAATAGTTGTCCTAATGATTTCAGATTCCGAAGTTACCAGATGTTAACCCGCTGCTACAGAGCAATGCAATGACCGCAGCAGGTGTCATGGATCGGTCACCAATCAGTGAGCTAGCAGGATAACTAATTTACCAGATATTCTTTTGGGATAGAATGATGGGAAATTTGGAACATAAAGTCCCAAGCAAGTACATATTCATGGTAATTGATCTATTTCGTTTTGTACTTAATGACTTAATTGTTCTTGTTTCGAGCATGTCTATTGTTGATGAGGATTTAACAGTCTTGAACAATGAAAATGGGACTGGGCTACACTCAAAGGGAGGAAACAGAGTCCACTTGATAAGCGCAAGTGAGGTTTCATTCGCAGTTTATAAAATAGTAAACAGATATTACCACCCCTTAGTTTTCTACTAGTTTCCGATATTTTTAATACAATTTGCATTATATCTGGCCATCCTTTGCAGTTTACCATAAGTTTGCGTAATTATTTACAGGAAAACGATTTTAAGCTAAAATATGTGCACGAAAGAAAATCGGTTCAAGAAATGCAGCTTAAACTTCGGAAGAAGATTTGGCCCAGCGAAATTACTATCTGATGTGGTCTTCTCATTTATGGACCAAGATATTTGTGCAGGTCAATAAGCCACATGGGCCCTTGCTAAATGAAAGGCAAATTTTAGGGAAAAAGTTAGAATGTGGGTTGGAAGGACTTAACAAAGTGGCTCCGATTTATTTAATTGTTTGTCGATCGGTCCAAAATGTAACAATCCGATATCTTCAATTTTATTTTGATAACCTGATATGTAGCTCTGAAGCCGGTTACTATTCACTTGAGTCACCATTCACATAAAATGAAGTTGGACAATAATCAAGTTATGAAATTGAGTAATATGTAACATTGGAGCCGAATATTCTACGAATATGATTTCAATTGTGTACCATCTAATTTTTTTTTTTTTTTTTTTTTTTTTACGTCAATACAAAGGCGATACATTAAAAGGCTTGAGAGAAATCGCGCCATTTGATTGGTCATGATTAATGTATTGATCTCGATTGTTTTTATCACAAATTCTTATTTATGACGAACAAATATGACCATTTTATGATAAATTGTAACCATTATCTAATAAATAATAATTTGTGGGTGATTACTGTTATCTATTTAGATTTATTAGATTCGTCACAGCCTTAACACTTAGACTCCTGAAAGTTGAAACGCCTTAATTTTTTTTTTAGATTTTTTTTTTTTTTTTTTTTTTTCATGTAGGGCACTTGCCCACCCGGGCCCCTCTAGGTCCGCCACTGGTCATAGGGAGACCAACTGCGTTATTATACTCACAAAGGCCAGAACCCTTGGAAAATACAAAGCGTCTTGTTTGTGATGGACACTATCCATCAAAAGCTGAAGACGGATAGTGTCTATTTCACAATAAGGTAAGTGGGAGGGATAGTGGGGGGAAATGGAGCATCCAATGGTTGGGGTCACTTGCATATTGTGAGAAGGGCACTAGCCGTCTTCAACTTGTGACGGATAGTGTTCGTCTTCAAAATTTGTGTGGAAAATAAGACTAATAATGTGATTTGATTAAGATTGATTCAGCCAATGAAAATAAGAGTATACTAGTATAGTCTGACTTCACAGATTATTGTAATAATGTCATTATTTGCTTAACCTATCATTATCTGTCCTTTATTCATAATATTTCAGATTTTTGGAATATTAGTACCTACTCATTATTTAGGTTCATGTATTATAGATGGTCAACCAATCATATAATCTTGCCATGGCCTTAGGGTCCCAGATCTAATATAAATTGATGTATCAACAAACAAATCTGACATTATTCAGTTGTTAAGTTTTTGCTAAAATAAACACTTAAATAAATCTCATTTTATTAAATAAAACAACAACCACACCGCTGAGTTGTCACCCTATGGTTAAAAGTACATTATTTTATTTCTTTTAGTTAGTGTCCCCACCATGTCCCCATGTTCTCTATCATCTTTTATACTCCTAAAAAAACTTATTAATCTATATTATTAAATTAATTATCATAAAAAATTAACAAAATCAAYAACTAAAAATACAATATACAAATTTAATACAGTGTATGTTATACTAAAACAAAAATAACACAAATGCATTTGGTTTAATTACAGATATAAGAAAAATAAAAATAACACAAATAAAAACAGATATAAGAACTAATTATAAATATGGTTTAATTATTTGCCATAATAATTAATTATTACAGAGTAATAAAATTTACAAATAACCAAATTAATATAATAAATAGACAATTAACAAAATTAATATAGTAAATACTCTGTAGTTCATGACATACCCTTTATTGACTGACGATGGGTTATTTACTTTCTTTTCCAAAGGAAAAAAATGGAAACTTAAGTAAGAGTAAAAATTGACCTAAAACAACCAGACGAAAGATTGGATCCAAACCAAAAATAAGAAAAAAAGAAATTATTTTTTTAAAAAGAAATTATAGCAAGTAGCGACCTTAAAACAAATCATATTACTCCTTAAACAAATGATTTGGGCGCAATTATGGAGCTTTTTCATTTTCTGCATGTGTTTGATTGTTGTACAACGATCTTTTGTAAAACAAAGAAAAACGAAGAAAAACGAATGAGGTAGTTTTGAAGATTGTGATAAGCGCAAGGTAGGACAGTGCATTTGATCATCATCAAATTTATCAAATGAAGTTGRAAAATGAGAGTGACAAGGTGACGTAAGAGACTAAGAGTTGAGACGGTGGGCGTGAGATTATTATAGATAAAAAAAATGTTTTTTAGGTTATTCATATGTAGGGTAAAATACAAGAGCTGGTAAATTTTGGCCCAACTTTTCATTATTAGTGGCCCATTGTTTAAATGAAGTATTGTGTTCACTT
>VHZZ01000203.1:90212-100672 GCA_009801015.1 Silene noctiflora
TAAACAAGTGACGAGAAATAGATTTAATTAAGATCATCGTTGTGAAGCGGATATGTGAGATCGTCTGATGGCCGGTCTGAGGAGGTCGACAATTGGCGCAAGGTAAGCGGCGGTGAGGGTGGTGAATGGTGGTTGGATGATGGTAGTTAGAGTGAGAAAAGAGTAAATGAAGAAGAGAGAGACTAAAAGAAGGGTATTAAAATAAAATCATGAAAATAAAAGGGGTATTATGGTCTTTTACGTCCATGAATGAGTAAAACATGTACATGAATGAGCACCACCCTAATTAAATTAGAGAATAACAGATGATTTTATTACTTGTATGTTATTCTAAGTTCATTTCAAAAATAGTAATCGGCTGTGGTTTACCTCTTCCCTTTACTCGATTGTTCCTTGTACTTCATTTATGAAAACAAAGGTTACAATTATCTAGCCCGTAAGGGTAGAGTGTAGTAATTAAAACTTAGAATAAAATGATTAAGGTCTCGTGTTCAAACCCCACCAGGAACAATCTTAAGGGATTTTACAACATAGAACTATGTCTGGCGACATGCTAGACGTTGTTTGTAAGCTATCACGTACGCCCAAGAATTTCCCTCGTCATTTAAAAAAAATTTCCATTTCATATATAACATTAAATTGAACAACTCATTTCGTCGGCTGAATTCAAGATATAAAATCTTATAAATATTTTATATGATAATAAGAAATAATGAATTAAATACTTATCATTTATCCCAAATAAATATAGAGATCCAGCTAGCACCAATGTAGAAACTCTGAATAGAATTGGACATATACAGTATTTATTTATTTATTTATTTATTTTTTTTTTTTTTTTTTGGGTACATAAGACTATAAGAGGGACTAGGTCCCAAAAAGAAAAACTAACTACTAGCTATAACTCGAAGGATAGCAATCCCGAAAATGTCCTCCCGTAGGATGGAACATAATTCATTGGGAGGACTATCTAAATGCGTAGGTAAAGAACAGGGACGTCTTAAAGTAAATGAAGGTCCGGTGCACACAAAAATGAGCCTCCAAATATGAATGTTCAAGTGTACTACAGTCGAAATTTGTATTGAATTTTATTACTAAACCTTATAAATTCGGTGGCCAAAACTAGAGGTCCGGTTCCGCCCAGGGTATTAGACGCCCCTGGTAAAGAACTAGCGTAAAATCCTTGATTAGCTAGATAATCGGCCACTCCATTAGCTTCTCTGAAGTTATGCTCCACTTGCACTGTCCAATGCTCTTCTCGAATTCAAGTGACAGGCTACCAACATATATATATAGGGAGAATGTTTCTACCATAAATAAAAACTCATGTTCTTATTGGTTTAATAACAAATAAAACATAAATCCACATAAAAATGTAGGAATTCTAAAAATGATTGAATTAATACTTGATGTTGTAAGGAGTACATAACATTAACATTGACATACATGTGAAAATGTCGCCTTGGAAGGAGATTACACATGGTATGGCATCATTTTAATGGACGTATTAGAGTTTTTTGCATTATTACTTAGGTCCTAATTTTTGTAGTATTGTGGCCTTCCCATGTGGACAAACCCCCCTTAGATTTGGATCAACACTTAGGTTTTGGTTCCCTCAATCATCACTAGTTATTGTTAGACCTGATGAACGGGTCAATCAGATTGAATTTGGACTAAGACATAGGCTTTAGTTCCTGTCAATCATCATTACTAGTTATTGTTAAATCTGATGATGAACGGGTCAATCAGATTGAATTTGGATCAAGACTTATGTTCTAGTTCATGTCAATCATCACTAGTTATTGTAGATTTGGTAACGGGTTAATCGAATTGAATTTAGGTCGGATCAATCTGGATAGGAGAATTTTTTTTGGCTTTGAAAGAGTTCGGGTTTAGGTTATTGTTAGATCTGATGAACGGGTCAATCGGATTAAATTTGGATCGAAACTTAGGTTTTAGTTTCTGTCAATCATCATCACTAGTTATTGCTAGATCTGATGATGAACGGGTCAATCAGATTGAATTTGGACCGAGACTTAAGTTTTAGTTCATGTCAATCATCAGTAATAGTTACTGTAGATCTGGTAAACGGGTTAATCAAATTGAATTTAGGTCGGATCAATCTGGATAGGAGAATTTTTTTTGGCTTTGAAAGAGTTCGGGTTTAGGTTATTTTCAGATCAACTATTATCCACTTATTATATGGATAATAATCAGTGTGCAATAATAAACATTCGTTGGGATTATACAGGGTCGAGTCGTCAATTCGAGTTCAAGCTAAACTCGGATATTGAGTTCTGGTGTCAGGTTACTCATGTCGGATCGGGTTTGGTGGACCAAGTCAATTTTATCAGGAATAGTTATTGTGTGCGACCGTTTCATAGTACAATGGATAAAAAATGATCACATTAGGGTTGTACCATATAACATGTCCAATAGTATAATTTGTGTTAGTCAATATAATGTTTTAGTGTGTGATGGCATGATTAGATTTTAAGTGTAACATCTACATCCAAGGACATAAACACCTCTCATGATATGCACTTCTCATCTTTCTCATATAATTCCTTCATTACTCCCTTTTGTCTTTGTCTATTGGGCAATTTTTGGTCATCAAAGTTGTCTAATTATTGATACAAAGCGTCTTGCTTGTGACGGACACTATCCATCACAAGCTGAAGACGGATAGTGTCCCTCTCACAATAAGGCAAGTGGGAGGGCAAGTGGAGGAGACATGGAACACCCCATGGATAGTGTCACTTGTATATTATGAGAGAGGCGCTATCCGTCTTCAGCTTATGACGGATAGTCCTCGTCTTCAATGAGAATTTGTGTTATTGATAAAGTTGGACATATGTTTCCAAGCTTTGTTTTATTGCTAAGTTAGTATGATTAATTTTATTTGGGTTGCATAAAAACCATTTTTTAGAAATTTATGCAATTAATATAACTAGGCATTGAAACACTAGCTTCGCCGAGGAGGTGTTCCAATGTAATATCTATTGTTAGTTGATTATAATTCTCGAGTTATTCTGAATTTAAGTTGGGTATGATTATAAAAACGACAAAATCCATAACGTATTTTTATACGATTACATTATTTGCAAAGTCGCGAACCTAAAATCTTTGATCAAAATAGACTTAACACTTCATACAAAAATTAGATGCGACTCTTTAGTTATGAATTATGATGAGTTTGTTGACACAAGAATTGAAGTGGCTACGTCTTCAGGTTGATGAATCAAATTCAAATATTTTAATTTGATCGTGAAAGCAAGTGTTTGTTGTTACAGCTTGTCTCGTTGAAGACGAACACTATCCGTCACAAACTAAAAACTAACAGTGTCTCTCTCACAATATCGCAAGTGGGAGGGCAAGTGGGGTGTTCCATTTAATTTCCACTTGATTTGACACTTGCATATTGTGAGAGAATACTACCTGTCTTCAGCTTGTGACGGATAATATCCGTCTTCAATGAGAATTTGTATTATTGTTAATAAAATACGAGTAGAATCCTTGAATCGTATGCATATATTCGTCAAAGACTAAATTAAGATTCTGTGAGCTTTTCTCAACTATATTTTTTTCGCGATCTCCTTGAAAGCGGACACTATTCATCACAAGTTGAAGACGGATAGTGCCCCTCTCACAATATGCAAGTTGAGAGTATTAATTGGGTGCTCCATTTCTCCTTCCCTTGCCCTCCCACTTGCCTTATTATGAGAATGGAACTATCCGTTTTCAGCTTATAACGAATATTGTCTGTCACAAGTAAGACGCTTTGATTTTTCTTTTAAGCTCACATCATACCTATATAACGCCAGAGGTTGAGCAAGCCACCCAATCACGTTATCGGATTCTTTTGTTGTATTTTTTAGACGAAATTTTATGGTAAAATCGTTTCTATAATAAACATCACAGTCGTTTTAAATTATTTTATTGGATTAACGCATGATTTTACAATAACAACTGCATAAAACTGTTTTATACAATAAATTTTGTCCCACCGATATAACTCTCACATAATGTTATAGTAGAGGTGGCCATTCTAGCGAGTCGGCCTGACCCCTTCCTTAGGCCGGTTCACCCAATCTGTCCAAGACCTTAAAAATTAAAATTTACGTGTTCGGCCCTTCCGAACTCAAATCGAGAGCGAGTGACTCATTGTTAAGCCTTGGCCAACCGATCCCCAAACCCAAATTCAGGCAGAGTCATCTGGTTGGTCAAGTCTCCACCAACCTAGCCCAACCGGCCATTCCACCAGGCTGGTTCATAGTCGTGTGGGTAGACCCTGATTCATCATCGACCCACGCGCAAAGACGAAGCTATGTTAGAAATTTACCCTAAGGTTGAAACATCAATTTGACCTATATTTCGAGCCTGGAATGAATTTTGAAAAAATTTGTCCAGATCATAGCTTGTTCAGCTTTTACTTAACTTCATCTCTACCCGCACAAACCTGACTTGTAGACACCCGTTAATAAGGGTAATTTAGAAGGTTATACTTGCTAAGAAAACGTACAACCTCATCAATAGTCCAAATTTAACTGCCTAAAATCTAGGTAATCGTCTCCACGAAATAAATCTACACAATCCTTAGACAAAGACAAATCATTGAGTTACCAAAATTTAACCATAGAGTCCGTGAACATGAAGATAAATGTCAAACAATAATACGAGATCTCTCTTGCGACGGGTATATCCGGTACAAGAAGCTTGTGACGGGTCAGTATGACCCATTTGAGTAGATAAGACAAATATAAAGTACCTAGAAAGATATAAATATCTTGTCTTTATATACTCAAGTGGATTTTATTTGACCTGTTACAAATTTGTGACGGATATTATCCGTTAGGAGAATCTGTAATATTCATATCCATCAACTATCAACCTTATCATCTTTCTTGCATTAAGAAGAGAGAATATGTTTGGAAATATATGGTAGGCCTCTTGGCCCTAACAATATATGAGCTACCTATCTTCATTTATTTATAGGCCCGAGTAATAATAATGTAAGACGGTTCTACAGGAGGACGAGACGGTCTCTTTATATATAAATAAGGTTCATTTTTGTGTGTAAAAGAAGTTATAAGGATAATTTTAACGTTGATGAGTTTCGAACCCAGATCATGAATATGATCTTTCATGATTTTACCGACATCTGTTACAAAAATATTCATTAGATGTGGAAAAAAGAAGTATAATTAATCAATAAAAGGACCGTCTCACACTATACCGTAAAAAAAAAGTTGTAAGAAGACATTTAATGCTAATTGATTTCAAACATGTACTTTTGATGATGATTGCCAATGTTGAAAAACTCTACTAACTATACTTAAACACAAGTTCTCATTTCTGACGAGTGTGAACACGTCACAAGATTTGTGACGTGAGACAAACTTGCAAGTGGGAAAGGCAAGTGAGGAGAGGTTTGTGAGACGTCACAAGTTTGTCACCGTCACAAGTAAGACGGGCTGATACTTAAAAAGTGAAATTTGTACCATGTTTGGAATTATATGAAGATTTAAATAGCAAGATCACTCTTAATTTCCTTCTATCCCGATCATCTGTTATCTTTTTTCATTTTGAGGTGTCTTAGTCAATTGTTGTCATTTCTATTTCAAAAAATTAACTTGATAAACAATTGATCATTCACGCTCAATTTGTTCCACTTATCATGTATTCCTCTTTCCTTGGTTTTTGTGCCAAAATCAAAAGATAACAATTGATCGGGACTGAGGGAGTAGGTAGCTTGGATTGTAAAATTAGTGAGGCTTACAGCTTACTCCATTTATACATTATTGCTCTCTATATATAATTTCACACAAACATGGTTGTTTAATTTTTACAATAAAAATAAGTGAAACAAGTTAATTTTGGTCTGGACCGAAACTACAATATTAATTTATGCTTTATATACACCTAAACTTATACGCCGAATGTTTATATTCCGTATTTTTTTCGTTTCTATCTAATTTAGCACGGTGTAGTACATAACTGAAGGGTATCGTAGGTACTTAAACCACTTTTTAATTTAAAAAAAAAACTCTAGAATCATATGCATGTTAAAAATCAAAATTAAACCTAATGAGTCCATAAACATTTTTTTAGCAAAACACTACGTTACTTAGAATATAAATCGAGTTACCTTAATTGAGTTCATAATTCCTCGTCAATAGTATAGGTTTTCATCTTCAATTAAGAAGATGATGGAGAAACGATAGCAATAGTCCTGCCACAAAATTTTCATTTAAGACAGCTGCTATATAACCATTTAACATAATACTCGTCTGAAACCTTCGGACGAAACAGGTCGTCTAAACCAAGACTTCCTATAATCCTACAAATATACAATGGGAACGCTATGAAACCAAGTAGCTGGATAAAGTTTAAAAAAGGACCCTCAACTATTAAAAATAGGGTCGTCCTTTTTTAATGAAAAGTTCACCAAACTTTTTCACCTTCTTTATTTACTTTTTCCATTGGTACTCCGTACTTTAGAGTCAGAGATTCCCCTATGGCTAAGGGTTATGGCCCTATACTAACTTGATCTAGGAGATAATATCATAAGCTATTTTGTCTCTTTCGTCAAATTTACATTGGCCGTAATCATACAAACGTCTTGCTTGTGACGGACAGTAACGTCTTGCTTGTGAGAAGACGGATAGTGCCCTCCCACAATAAGGCAAGTGGGAGGGGAAGTGGGGAAGAAATGAAGCACCCCATAGATAGTGCCACTTACATATAGGGAGAGGAGAACTATCCGTTTTTAGCTTGTAACGGATGATAGTGTTCGTCTTCAATAAGAATTTGTGATAACCATAATGCCAAGGAAGCTTATTATCATGATTTGAGTGGGATTATCGGCTTAGGTTTTTTGTTGAGATGATTTGTGTCGGATTATTTATAAAACTTACATTAGCATGTGGAACATTTACTAGTGATCGACCATCTTGTATATATATATATATATTTACGTGTTCTGAGTAAAGATCATGAGTATTACAGTATTACGAAGTTTTTCATTCTTTCATATCCAAATACTTCATATTTCTAGATATTTTTCAAAAAACTAGTGAGATGGTAACATTTTTATTTGCAAATAATGAGTATGCCTATTTTTATCCGCGACAATCACAGATTCTTGTTTGAGACTGGTACGTTCGTTTTAAACTTAAAACATAGATACTGTAGACAGCTCTCACTCTCTCTATTTTGATCAACAATTATCTCTTTTCCAAAGTTTCCCTTATAAGAAAAATAAATAGATAACTATCTATCGGATCGGAGGTGGTATTTAGCTCATTTTAATCTCGACGAATATGCTTATCTCAAGAAAGACCAACCCATACGTTTTACACAAATTCTCATTTAAGACGGCCACTATCCGTCTTAAACTTAAGACGGATAGTAGTCTCTCACATAAATGCAAGTGGGTGGGAAATGGATATACCTACTTGCTTCCCCACTTGCATTTGTGTGAGAGAGTCACTATCCGTCTTAAGTTTAAGACGGATAGTGACCGTTTTAAGCAAGACCTTCTGGACATTTTATACGTGCAAATGTGCAATGTACAATGCTGTACTATTGATAGCAAATCTGAAACAACATCAAATCTTAACAAATCGTTGACAAACACAGATACAACACAGATATCAGATATCAGAACACCAACTGTGTTGTTGAATATGTATGCAAACTAAAACGCGTATGCATCAATGTACGTTTCTTCAAATATCATTGCGTATCTACCATAACTAGCACAGTAAGGTACTCACTCATAAGATATGCCCAAATTCTCGATCTCAGATTACCGTTATCCATCTAAAATTAAGACGGAAAATGTTTGAAACTGACAACTTTAGCTATAAGTCTATAACCTTTTTATCATTAACTAGTATAGAGCCCGCGCAATGATGCGCGGTATTTATAGAGTTTTTTTTTTTTTTATTAGTTATTCATGCTAAATTAACACCTCATTAATTTTTTATATTTCACGTCATTATATTTTGATATGAAGAAAAAAAAAATTGAACTGTAAAATCAATCAAAAAAATTGAGTAATATCGTGAAATTTATATATTAATTATTTTTTAGTCACAAAACTAATAATTTAATTTTATAAACTTCTGAACTTGTTTTAATGATTTTTTCTTTTCATGAATTTAATAATCTCAATTTATGTTTTTGTTTAATAGAGAGCAAGTAACATACGTCAAATCATTCTCTACAAAGTTTAGCAATTTGTATTTAAACTTGTATTTTATTTTAATTAAAAATTGTTTTAAGTTGATGAAAAGTTATATCTTAATGAAAAATAATAGTTTAATGTTCATTTTTGTTTTCTTATTTAATTAAATAAAGTTTGGAGTGAATGTTTCCTTATTTAAGTAAATGGAATTTTAAGGGAAATCTTTTGAGATTTCGTATATATGAAGAATATGACTAAAAATAGATAGTAATATGTGTCTTTGGCGCAAAAATTATAGCTTTGTTAATCTTTTAGTATATAGGGGATTTTTTGTTATTTTTTACGTTAGGTTAAAACCGTCTTAAGAGAGATAAACGGTAAGATATTTTACAGTGCATCTTCACTGAAATATTTAATGTGGAGGGTACTTGATAAAATTGCATGCAGAGTTAAAATTGGTGATTCATTGAATGAATAATTGCAGAGTCACGTGATTGCCTGCATCTTTACGGCACTTAAAATAAAAACAATGGCAACCTTCTTACCTTCCCATATCTATCTCACATGCTCCCACATTATTCATCTCTTACACTCCATATTTAAGTTCTTTTAACAGTTTATTAATCTTGTTAATTTATTAGCTTGTGTACTTGTATGATATTCTCTATTGATTTTGTAAAGTTGTGATATAAATAGTGATGAATTTAAAAGGGTTATCAAAGACGTTTGTCTGGTCGATCCCGCTAAATAATGAAAAATTTGTAGATATCGATTAGTTTAAATGAGGATTAGATACTCATGATCTGGATACGCATACCGGCACTCTCAGATAGTCATTGTTGTGGTTTAAAATTTGTGCAGTCGCTTTATTCGACCGAGGAACCTTCACTTCGATTTTCAGGTATTTTTACTCTGGGATTCTGCAATTTCTGGACATTTGTGCTCTGGTCATTAGAATCTCGAAAACCGTGAATTCACTACAAATTTGAGCCTTTGAGAAGTCGTACCGGGCCACGTTTCTTTTTCATCCGATTTTCCTACCACGTGTGTTGGGGCGGGTTCAAGATGTATCTTATTCGATTGCATGCCCAAAAAAAAGTATAAATCACTTTTACACGATTATTCAATATAGACCAAGGCTGATTTATCCCATACCAGCGCCCTAAATTCCTCAAATAACCATTGCTGCTCCTCAAAATTTGGGTGACCTCTTTAACTGACCCAAGAAACCCTTGGTTCGACTTCCGAACATTTTTGTTTCGGGACCATGAAATCCCCGAAAACCATGTATTATACACTTGAATCTGAACCGTTCGGAAGGTCATATCAGAAAACATTTATTTTTCTCCATATTTTTCTACCACGTGTTCGGGGTCGCTTCAGGAGTAGTTACCTTGTTCGATTTTAGCCCTAAATAACAAGTATATCCATTTTTCATGATTATCCTAGTTTCGGCTAAGGCCGGATTATCACATACCGTCATCCTCATATGTCTTCCGTTGCTCTTCAAAATTTGTGTGGCTTTTTTATCTGACCCGAGGAACTGTCCGTGTGATTTCCAGAATTTTTAATTCCAGGACACTAAAATCCCGAAAATTGTGCATTATATACTTCAATTTAAGCCGTTCGGGAAGACGTACCAGATAACGTTTCTTTTTCTCCCGATTTTTGTACTACGTGTCCAAGGTCGCCTCATGAATTACCCTATTCGATTTCAGCCCCAAATAATATCGTCTTGGGAGTAGACCTGATAAAAGTAACCTGACTTGAATGACACCACCTGCCCCCAACTGAGACCCGAGTATGAACCGTAATCCGAATTAACTCGAATTTCATATATTGTTTTGAATGGATCATTATCTAATAAAGAACTTGCTAACAATAGATTAAAAATAATTTGATCTGAAGCGAATTCTTGCAAAGTAGAATGGATTCAATCTGAGACCCGATTAACCCGTTTATCAGAAATGAAGACTCGAGTTTGAAGTTGGTTGTTATTTAGTGTGAGGATTCAAGAGAGGTCGAGAAGCTTATAGGTAAAGATATGGATATGCATATGTTATTGTCTTCTTGGTAAACCTTGTGACATTACCCAAAAAGTTGGGTGACATATCGTTGATTCGAGGTCTTTGCTGCCTTTTCTACTATGTTGACAAATATACAATCCTTCTGCTGAGAATAAAAGGTTCATTATCTAAAAAGGGTTTGTCTAAAAACAATTCTAAGCATAAGAAATTATTGGAATAACAAGCATAATGGAGTATTAAAT
>VHZZ01000203.1:102027-124052 GCA_009801015.1 Silene noctiflora
ATAGTGCCCCTCTCACAATATGCAAGTGACACCAAACATGGATGCTCCATTTTCCATCCACTTGTCCTCCCACTTGCTTTATTGTGAGAGGGACACTATCCATCTTCAGCTTGTGACGGATAGTGTCCGTCACAAGCAAAACGCTTTGTAATTACAATTAAACCACTTAATTAAAACAACTAATAATAAATCCATAATTCCCCACAAATCCCATAATATAACCCCCACTCCCCCCACCATCTCACTTTCCCCCAACGGAAACCCAACAACATTCCCCGCTTTCCCCCCTCCCTTCCCTTCCCTTCCCCTCCATTCCCTCTCTTTAAATTTAATAAATAAAACCGTCTTACACAAGACTAACTTATAATAAACGTATTCCGTAATATTTATTAACAATGTCGTCTAATCCCGACCTCCCCCTCCGCCACCAACTCCTAACCCACATCGATAAACTCTCAGACCGTTCCACCTTCCCTACCTCCTCCGCTTTCCTATCTCATCTCGCAACCACCCTCCCCATCTCCCACCTCCCTACATTCCTCTCCTGCATCTTATCTATCGATTCCGCCACCAAATCACCGGCACGTGTCCACTGTATCTCCCTCCTTTCTCTCCTCTCCGTCGCGCACCCTCCTCCCTCTCTCTCCACTCACCTTCCCAAAATCCTCGCTTTCCTCCTCCGCCGTCTCCGGGATACCGACTCTTCCTCCGCGGTTCGCGCCGCTGTGGCATCCGCGGTTGCCGCGGTTGCACCTCACCACCCCGTACTCGTCATCGATACCTTGTCCAACTCTGTGTTTACGGAGCAACACGGTGGGGCCCAGCTAGGGTGTTGCGTGTGTCTCAAGGCGGCGGTGGAGTCCGTCGGTGTATCGGGTTTGACTGACGGAGGGAAATTAGTAGCGAGAGTAGTGAAAGTATTGAAAGGCGATGCGTATAAGGCGAAAGCCGGGTTGATTGGGGTGATGGAGAGTGTTGTTGGGTGTAATGGCGGAATTGTAATTAATGGGAAAAATGGGGGGAGTTTGGTGGTGGAAAGTGTGGTTGGATGTGCGGTTGAGATGTTGAGTTGCGAGGATTGGGCCGCAAGGAAAGGTGCTGCAATGGTGTTACAGGTTGTTGCTGATGTTGTTGATGTTGAGATTGCGATTAAGGTTAAAGGGTTTGTTGTTAGTTCGTTAGAGTCGAGGAGATTCGATAAGGTAATTAAATTTTAGACGGAATATTTCATCTGTTTCATTTGATTGTATACGTTTTTAAAAAAAATAAATGCGTGGGTCGGGTTTAAGGGGTACGTTACAATTTTTGTGTATAATTTCTAGGTTAAGACCGTTTTATGTTTAAAGACGGTCTCTCTTTCATGTTACGTGATTCATTTAATGACGATAAATTGATAATGAATGTTGTTTGATTATGATGGATTTGGAAAGTATTGGGTTTTGGTATTGGGTTTGGATTAGATTTGGATGTTTTTCATTATTGAGGTGAGATTTGATTTGATTTGATTTTTATTTTTAGAAAAGAATGTTTAATTTTGAGTTTCTGAATTTGGAATTTTGTTTTCTCAGTTTAAATGTTTTATCTGAACATGAATCTTAGAATTTTGAAAGGTAATGTTTTGTGAGCATTTGGATCTCATTTTCGATTTTCGATTTTCGATTTTCGATAATCTTATTATTTAATTTAATTGCAATTTCTAAAATAATCGAGACTATGCTTGAAATGGTAATATGACTGAGCTGTGATTTGTGTTAATTGTCCTCCATACCCAATCCCTCAGGTTTCCTCAAAAATCGAAGAACGATTTTTGGACATTTTTCGATTCTAATGGCTAGTTTGATAAGAATTGTGATCTGGGTTATGGTTAAATTGACCTAAGATGTCTTATTTGAGGTAGAATCTCTTTGCTTTGTAAAACTGATGTTGATAATACCGAAATCAACGGGATAATGATGTGGACAGGTCAAGGTAGCTCGCGAGACAATGAACCGGGCATGGGAAGCATGGAAGGCGATACCTGGTGGTCCTGATGAAGTCATGCCTTTGTCAAGGTCTAGTTCATCCTTTTCTAAAGGTAATCTGCCAATCAAAACTTTTCTGATCATTAAGTTCAGATAAGAGAATATTGGTTTTCAAGTTCTTGTCAAATTTATTCAAATGGTTTCAAAACATTTCGAGTTTTTGACATATCTTGGTTTTGATTTGTGGTTGCTTGCAATAATTCATAGCAATAACTATCAGGGACGGATATTAAGTTCAGAGAAGAGGAATATCGGTTTTCAAGTTCTTCTAAAACTGATTCAAATGGTTCAAAACGTTTTGAGTTGCCGACATTTGTAGGGTTTATAGCAATAATTATCAGGGACGAATATTTGGTGTCTTGATTTTGATTTGTGTTGTTTGAAATAATTCTCTTTTGGATGTTTAATTGATTATTGATATTGATAATGACACTTTTCAGTCAATTATGAAGAATATAACGTATTTGTTGGTTCCGTCTTTAAATTACTGGTTTACTGTCAAATACTAATATGAATGATGGTAAAAACCTCATAGGCTCTGATGTAGATTAACATTCTTATTTAGTTGTAATTCATCGATTTTTTGAGTTAATCATAATCATTACGAAGGTTTGCTAAAAAACGGATTCAGCGCTAATTTAGTTGTTTGTGATGGTGTAGATTATGGTAGTAGTGGTGGTGGTTCACCTCCTCTCCCCAGAAGGTCATCTTTTACCGCGTCAGAAGCTTCTAAGATTAAGAAAACGATGATGAAGAGTACTTCGCTTTCCATGTCCTCAAGTACTCGAGATAACACTGTTCCTGAACTCCCTAAGAGTAAGCACACATTGTCAAAAAGCCGATCATCCTTGTCTGATGACTCAACCATCACCGATTCTTCTTCAATCTCTAAAAGTTCCCATGACTTTGGTTTTGAAACTCCTCAATCGAAAAAACATATGTTGAAGACTAGATCATCTTTGCCAGACAATTTTTCTGAGAGCAAGCAGACCCAAACAAAAACCCGTAACAAGAACTTGGGCCCACACCAAAATGACGATTCCAGGAAATCATTGGATTGGAAAATTGAAATAGCTGTTCCTTCAGCTCCATCGACAAAGTGTGAGTCTGAAGATGAGATGGGATTGCAGGATAGAAGTATGGAAGTGACTACCTCTAGTTCAGAAACGAGCAACTTCTACAGGAGCTCTGAGGAAAGAATTAAGAAAACTGGTTTCAGAAATAGGGCTCAAGTAAATCCTGTTGTTGAGGTGGGTGAAGTTGATAGTTTGGATGTACAAGGAGGACCATATGAACAAGTAGGTGAAAGCACGGCCGAGTCTGAGGAGTTGTCATTGATTCGGAACCAGCTTAGCCAGATAGAGCGACAGCAATCTGACCTTTTGGATCTTGTCCAGGTATGTTGAGATTTTTCGAGTATTCTTGCTCGTGAGTACCACACTGCCCCTCTCAATGACTTCATTGATTACAGTGAGTCTTGTACGAGATGTCTCACGTACACCCAACCTATATCCTTATTTAGTTATAGGTTTAATGGTCGTTCTCACATGTAAAACCGTCTCATCTATATGGCAGTCTTTGTTTTGGGCAATTTTTTATTTTCTGATTGCCTTTGTCATGCTTTTTTTCAAATGTAGAGATTTATGGGGAGATCTCAAAATGGGATCGAGTCATTGGAGACACGTGTATCGGGTCTCGAGAGAGCATTAGACGTGATCTCCCACGACTTGGCCATTCAAACCGGAAGGATCCCAAACACTGGCTCAGCAGGAAGTACATGCTGCCCCAGCACAGAATTTCTGAGTCCCAAATTTTGGAGAAGGGCCGAAGGAAGGTCCTCCAATTCTAAACCATCTTATCCCGGAAATGTGCCTAACAAAGACGCCAATCCAGAAACTCTTCAGTTGGACGGGTATAGGGTGTCCGAGCAGAATGAAGTTAAATCCAGGGACTTGTGGGGTAATCAACTCCAAACTAGCCAAAGAGGAAGAACATGCAGCCCGAGGAGCTTTGATTCAGCTTCAACTACTGCATTTATAACCCCTGTTGTTAGAGGTGCCTGAGCTGCAGGTAAACTACTATCTTTAGCAATTTCCTTTTACCCATCTCTTCTTTTTGGGAGTGTGGTGTGAACACTGCATAGGCATTACTCAGTTTATCTTTTTCGTGTAAACGGTAAAAAAAGGCAGTAGTACCACTACTCGGTGAATTTGCACCTAAAATAGCTCACGTTTACACATTTCAATTCTGATGAGACCAAACACCGTCTTTATTATCTTCAAAAGTAACACAAAAAACCTATACCCGAAAATGCTTTTGTGGGTGGACTCCTCGCCTATCGATAAATAGAAAGGTTGCTTACACCTTCACATTTCCTCTCTTATCAGACAATGAATAGGACTTGTTACATTTCTCCTTAAGAGTTAAGATTAGCCTACTATTTCCCTTTTAGAGAAATCTATCAATGTGTTGTTGTGTGACTTTCATTTCTTGGTGAGCATGCTTTTTCCAACAATGTAATACACATGTACACATTGTACTTCTTCTCATTGCTTTACCTTCACCAAAAATCAACAATTCATCCATGAATAAGCTTCCTAGTTTCACATGCACTAAAATCGAGGAGCTCTTAAAGATGTGACGGAAATGCAAGTTGACGACAAATAACTTGCTTAATACGGTTTTTGTGAACACTTGTAAATGGAAACCGGGAAGTTTAAACGTGTACAAAATAATTCTTAGTTTAAAAAAACCCGCCTCAAGTGCCTATGGCGCGACTTGGATGAGGCACTAGCCAAAACGCTTCAATGCATTTTAGGTGCGCCTTTTAAATGAGGCTTACTAACAAGACTTGCCAGTACGCACTTTCCATATATTTTTCATCTGGATCTTTAATTATACCATTTCTTTTTCTTATTATTCCTAACTTTTACTCCTTTACCTGTAACATCAAAACACCAAGCAAAAGGAATTGTTGCCCAAAATTTTATTTGGAAAATACAAATTTGTTACTAAAAATAGGACGTCTAGCGTCCAAAAGGCATGCGCCCCCCCCCTCAGCACCTTGGCGCGCCTTGTGCCCCATCAAACTAAAAGGCGACTATTAGATTAACTAGCTTAATACAATTTTCGATCCGTAATCTCTGATCTATGGTTATAGTAAGAAACAAAATGCAATGCTGGATCCGATGTTTAACAATTCTATATTTCTATTAAACTATATGACACTGATTGGATTTACAGTTGGTTTTATGCCCACTATCAATAATTTTACTATATTTAGGATTCAATTATTTTCTTCATGCATTGATGCCTTTTGCAACAACACCCACATTATTGTTCTTCTCAGATTCCATTTATTCAACTACTTTTTAATCATTGATTCTTTTTTTTTTTTTTTTTTTTTTTTTTTGCAGCATCTGAAACTTCAGTCAACACTTAGCTGCAAGGAACTGCTATAGATAAGAGGATCGTGGCTTGCGAAGATTGTATATTACTCCGTACTACTTAAATTGACAGAGTTTTCTGTATGATTGATGTAATCTGTTACTCGTCGATTGGAAGATTGTGTAGGATTCGTTAAGACGAGTTATTTTGGTGGTTGGTTCGGGTTAAGCAGTGGTACTTATGAATATTGGTGTTTGTCATGAGCCTTGATTTGCAAGTTCATTTGTTTACGTTTCCACACATTGTGTTTTTTCCTATATCGGGATTGTACAGGTAATGAATTATTAGAAAGGGAACAGAAAAATCTTGTGTACCTAAAATATCGGTATTTTTATTAAGGTTTGGTACATTTGTAAAAGGCTACAACAATGTCATTTTTTTATTTTTAAATCTCGCTGTGAAAATATACGACAAGTTCCTCGGATTTTTGCCATAGTTTTATGACTTTTATCCAATTAGGCCATGTCGACCCTGAGGACAGTTGGACATTGTGTCCGAATAAGTTGAGATGGCTCATGAACAACATGGGTGTTCGGTGTATCTAGTTACCAGGCATGTTTCGATACTATTTTTTCCGATTATTGCGGATGAAAAGATGACTACATACCATTTCCATCTTTGGTACTGCAGTATTGTCATCAACGATCTCAAAGGATGGTTCTCAACAGTTTTCATTAGATTCAGACAACAACACAGTCATGAACTCATGAACTCGTGATATTAAGCGTGTATTATTATCGAATTCTCCTCCCAAAACATGTCAGGGAAATAATGTCGAAAGCAGTTAAAATTGGCAATCTCTTAATTCTTTTCCTGGTAAGTAGGCAAAAACAAAAGCTAAACTTACGAAGTGTCAAAAACTCTCGTAGCCTGAGCAATTAGCTATCGCCTATCAGTTACATCCTCATGGGCTTCTAGGCCTTTGCGCAATCCGGCTAACTTCATATTCCAGGCTTCTTGACTTCTGACTTCTGAGTATCTTAACCATAGAAGGATATGCTGCAAAGTATCAGACTTGAAATATCAACTGATAGACACAATATGAAGTAATGCCAAAGTGTCAAACAAGTGCTGCGTTTAGTCGTTAGACAAATTGTCGACCCATCATCATTCCCTTACCGTGGATCTATTTAAGATGGAGTAATGACCAATATACTGTTAATTTTGAAACAATTGTGCAATAAACTTTCTATGATGCTTCAGACAATTTTCAATCAATCTGAATGCCTTCTCCAGTAAATCTGTCTTAAGCATATATTATACGAATTCCGGAGTAGCATATAACCAACAACGAGGTGGATATAAATATGCTCGACATTGCCGAGGTCACCGTAGGCACTAGGCAGTGGTTCACCACACAACAATATGCTTAAATGGTAGAGAGACCATGGAGAGACCATGCATTATAGGAGGGGATGGGAGAATGGGTGTAAGGAGTCAATAGGGGAGGCAAAATTTGGCCCTGCTATCCTATTGGACTGAATAAAAATACTGTGATCTTATGTATTGGTCTTCTACTGTCCAGTTAATAGTTTACATTTGCTTTATTTTGTAATAAAATAAAGAAAACGTAAACTATTTACTGGAACGGAGGGAGTACATGGCCAAAATACATTTAATAACGCTAAGAAGCTCATTTACTTGCAAGAGGATAAAAAAAAAATCAAATTCTTGTGAAAACTTTTTTGTACAACTATTATTATACTCCTTCCTATTCTATATTTTACACAAGAAATAAGAAAGTCAATTTAGACCACACAAAACACACTACCTCACATGTCATTTAATTTGGACCACACAAATCATCCCAAAAAAGGAAATAAGGAACAAAACCCGAATACCCGAATAAGGAGATAGGGAAGAAAATATAGAATAGGAGGGAGTATGATATTATTTTAACTAAATAACACAATTCACCAACTGCCATTTTATTTGATAAGAAAATAATTGTATTTTGGGTATTTTTTTTTCGACAATTGAAAAGATTAGAGTTTTACATTCTAGTAGTATGGCGCACTATACCATAATTATAAACTACAACATAAAACAACGAGCAAATACTTGGAAATAATCTACGACAAATGAGATAGCTTCTTCGGATATCAACGACGTGTTGGCGGAGTACAGTCTAGGTGTTTTTTTTTGGTGCGCAGTCTTTAGGTAGATGGTAGAGGTGATCAAATGGGGCCAAACCCATAGGCTCGGCCCAAACCAGCCCATTTTCTTTTAAGACCTTACGCCTTTTATTTGGGTCTGGAAAAGTTCATGGGCCAGCCCAAAAAAGCTCAAAGCACTTTGGGCTGGTTGAAAATATTATGCTACTTATTTACTTCGATAAGTTGTAAGTCTTTAGGACATGGAAAGCCTATGTAGGACCACAAATGCAATCCATCTCATAAGAGCCATGTTTGGGCTCTCCAAATAGGCCAACATTTGGCTCTACTCAGCCCAACCGATACTGCAACAGACATGGATTTTTTGTTACCCTGGCCTAGCTCAAGTGCCCACTTGCCAGGCCCATGATCACTCAATTATAAACCCAACCAAAATAACTTCCACCGATCTACTTTTATAATGTTTTATTGTAAACCATTTTACATAAAACTTCCTAAAAAAAACATACTCATGTTCAATCACGATAACATCATAAAATATATTGATGACAACTTAAAATTGCCATGTTTCATAAATACAAATTCTTTCCCAATAGTTTAATCTTTTAGCGAGCTTAATTATCTTCTTCTCCACAATCTTACAGGGGTCAGCCTGCCCTTTCGGGTCGAGTCAGGTCGGAGTCGGGTCATTATCGGATTAGGTCATTTCGGGTCAAATGATGTATCGGGTCGGGTCATTATCGGGTCCGGTTACTTAATCGCATTAATACAATTTTTTACCATTAATTTTAGTTTTTAACCTATTATTTGGTTTAATTACTTCATTATTAGGTCAAACGTATCAATCTAAACACAAAATCACTTTCATTTTAATCAAAATTAAGTTTAATAATTGTCGGGTCATCAATTTAATTGGGTCTGTATCGGGTCGGGTCAATACTAGGTCGGGTTCCGATGATTGATAATCGGGTCGGGTTATGGGTCGGGTCGGGTCTGTTTCGGGTCACAATATTTTCGGATCCTATCGGATCGAGTTTGCTCGGGTTCGGGTCGGGTTAGGTCAGACTTGTCAATTCTAGTCATGACCAAAATTCAAATTCCGTTATTATTAAAATCGCCCTAACAGCCATTTTACCCCAGAAAAATAGCATCATCAAAGTATTCAACGGTATACTAAAAACATATTTTTTAAAATTATGAGGCAAGTCAGGCTAATTTTCTTCCTTAGAAAAGTCAGACCAAATTCAATTACTTGTGGCCGCTACAAAGTGGGCACACGGTGAATTAACGAGGAGTTTGAGAAGACAATAAGTGTAGTTTTTCAAATTTGTCACCTTCAAATTCGTATCTTGTCCACAAAAATCCCGTATACATCGTTATCGATTAAACTATTTCCAAAATTGTCTCTATTCCCTCAAAGATATATAAATGTGAAATAGAAGCGTACATAAGTTGCTAAGACGCCTCTTTGATTGCAAAATTCCAAATTATAAATCATTAGGTACACTAGCAAACATAATTGAACTATAATTGAAGCATAATTCCAAACTAATACAGATCCCGCGCCATTGCGCGGTATATAAAGTTTTTATTTTTTTAGTGTATTAAATTTGCACACTATAAATATTTAATATTTCTCTCTTTTGTATTTTGATATGAAACAAAAAATTTGAAATGGAAAACTAATTAAAGAGAATTAAGTTAAGGTGTGATTTTTTTTTTAAATGAATTTTTTTGTCACAAAAATAATAGTAAATACTAAATATGTGTCAAATTATTATCTACAGTAATATATTATTGCATTATTCAAAAATTTAGCAACATCTATAGTAATATATTATTGCATTATTCAAAAAATTAGCAACTTGTGGTTTAAAGTTTAAAACCAATTTTAATTTATTTTCATGAAAAAATCATAATTATGAATTTAATTAAATGATTAGAGTTTAATTATAAGAATATATTCATTGAAAATATAATAATGTAATGAAATAAAGTTTTACTTATTGCCTTATTTAACTGGATGCCTTTTGGAGGGAAAACTAAGAAAAATTTTATTCTCTTAATAGTAAGCAGGATTATTAGCTACGTCACATAATGTAGAGAATGCTGAATTAAGAATTGGAGCATGCGAGAAGTTACCTGTTTATACGGAAACTTCGCACATTTGTTCATCATCTTCTAGTTGGATTACAATATTACCTAAGTGCTTTAATGACTCCTGTAAATTGCAAAGTAGGATAGGGTTAGATGTACGGAGCCTTATCCTTGTATTAGCAATACAAAGAGGTTGATTCCAAATAACTCAAGATGAAAATTGTGTCGAGAGCCGCATTGAATAATCGTTATTTCACAAAAGAAAGAAGCGCAATCACTTTAGTAAACTATTTTGATTTATTCTATCATAATGCAAAACTAAAGAGTAATGTGTCTTTGACTCTATTAAAAATATGGAAATTCTGGTGGAATTACAATTAAACTAAAATAGTTATATGGGTCCATAGCATAGTGATTCACTAGTAGATATATTAACTAGACTCGTTAAATTAGGAGAGACAACAATTTCAATCCCATCTACATCAAAACCGACCTAAGAGCTTTCTTTAGAAGAAAATGATTCATACCATCACATGAAAAGAGAGTAGACATTTTTTTATTGACCATCAACATTAAAAATTATCTTGCCTTGAAAAACAACCATAGTGGAAAATGCCTGATTATGACTTTCTAATTCACTGTTTATGAGCTAAGTCTGCTAACTTGTAAAACCACTACTAGCGCACTAGAAGTGTAATCAAATGTAAACCTCTATCGTAGAAATGGGTTGAGGTAGCACTAATATGAATGGAGGTAAGCAAATAGAATTGTAGTACTCCACTCCTACAACAATACGCCATTGCCTTAATGACTCCTGCAAATTGAAAGGTAAGAAGGTCGAATATACGCAACCTTACCTTCGTGTTAGAAACACAAAGAGGCTGTTTCCGAATAGTATTTCACCACTATATGTGAAAAAAATCAAGTTAAACATCCCAAAAACAACATATAGAATGCTTTCGAACGTTAAGAAGAAAAATTCAGCCTAGTCTTGTCACTTGTGTATCATTTTTTGCAAGAATTTGAGTTAAACATTCACAGAAGGATGTCGACCTGATAACGGTGAATAATTTTCAGAGCATAGTTTAACTATGATTAGTAACCACGCCAATGAAGAAAACCACATACACACCAAATGGAACATGATTCAATTCAAAGACATGTTTTGATGATACTCCGAGTAATCACACAATAAGGCACCGGAAAGATTTCTGCCAACCACCGAAGTAGACAAATGACACCAATTTTCTACATTGCATCTTTTTCCTAATGATGTAGCAAATTAAAAATAATACTTCGTATTATATCGTCTATACTTGAACTATAGGACACCGGAAATCGATGATACAAGAATCAACTAAAAAATTTACATGTCACACTTTTAATTATGTCACTTACTTTCATGAGAAGACACCGTAAATAGACCATGGATTATTATTCTATCACACAAATTACAAAATAAGGTCGTCAACTCGTCATACAATTTGAGATGGTCTTTTTATTGATTGAGGACTTATTTATTACTAACAATACCTTCTACTTGTATGTCTATTGCTAGGTCAGTATGAAATAAGTGGATGACTTGTATCTGAAAGTCAATTTAATGTAATAATATAGTTTAAATTAGAGAAAATAGGTAGTTAACTTCATAAATAATACTCCAAAAGCCAAAAGTCACTTTGAAATTTCATATAATTTCGAGTATTTATTTTATGTACTTGAATATTTCTATTGTTGTTGACTCAGAATTTCTCGTCTCATTCCAAACAGAAAATGATGATCACTAAACATATATTTAAACCGTTTTATTTGACATACCACATATTTAAGTTATATCACTAGTCGTCGACACTTAATGAACATATTTCATCTCTGATTTAGCAAGGGTAAAGTTTAGATTTAATATATATGTGCGGATGTGCCAAGGTGAAGATATTACAAACACAAACTGCCCCACAAAATAAATTTTAACTATTTTTTGGTGTAAAGGGAGCCACAAGAGCAATATGGTGCTAACATGATTATATACCAAAGTCATGCGTACCGGTACCACCCTTCATGACTTTACCCCTAAACTAGCTAAACTAGTTAACATATGCATAATTTAAACCGGTGAAAAGTCCAACTAACAGCCTTACGGCTTTGAGATGAACATCGAACAACTGGACAAAGCTCTAACTAATCTCAATTAAGAAATGTGACAACTACATTAACAAATTAATCCAAGATTCTGTACTAATTGTTAACTTCAACTATTAAGCATTTTTCTCACCTCTAGCTGGCTGAGGAACAAGTAAACATGTAAGTTAGTTACAACTTGTTTATTTGTTATGCATTCATTTATGGATGATATATGGATAAACACTGCTACATGTTAACCACTAATCCGTACATGAATGTTTGTTTACTAGTGTACCAACTTCTGATTTGTTTGAACTTTGAAATATTATTAGCAGGCCATTCAATTAATTAATTCTTTTTTAATACATTAGCAAAACAATCAAGAATTAAAACTATCATCAAATCTTGCATTAGATGATTATTTGCATCACTTAATCTAATCCATTTACCAATTACCATAGAATAGTAATGGCTTGTTTCTAATTTTCTATGCATACCCGTTCTATATATTAATCATCATTTCATAGTGTTCCATTTTCTCTAACATGTATTCTAAGGTATACGATATAGTAAACAAAAAGATACGTTTGGCATTAAATAACACAATGTAAAAACCATTTTGTAAATAGAATCACAAGATTTCAAGTCAGAGAAAAATAAATTAAAATTAATAAAAAAAGAGGGATTGTACCTTTTTTTCCTTTATTCCTTTAGGAATGTTCAAGCTTTGCTGGATAACATGTTTTGCTGACTTGTCGTATTAGAATGTGTCCCAAGTCCACTGTTGAATCCGCAATTATTCATGGCGCGTGCATTAATGTTCTGGGTTAACATTCCAAAGAACAAACATATGGTCAACGAACAGTAGCTATCATTGGCAATAAAAAATTACTCAACATCCTCTGTTTTAGTTGACCATAGGAGGGGCATGTTTTCCCGACTTCCATGGAAATGCAATGAGCTTGCATGATAAGCTCTAGCATTATCCAATCAAATAAGAAACAAGAATTTCAGCAATGATAATACAAGTAATTGCAACTATTTATATACAAGTAGCGTAAATTCTCGGACAGGATTTTTGTACGGTATACAATGATTATATAGCTTATGTCGCTTAATTGTTCTTATCAACAAATGAGGTGCACAAGTTACTATGAGAGGATGCAAACCATGCGATGGTTTCATAAAAGACTTGTGATAAAAGTAGATACAATGATTTTATATTATCCAACAACCATTTAGAATAATAATGATTTAAATAGATTGACTAAATAATACGGAGTAATTTTTAAGTAACAGTTTAATTATTTGACTTAATATTAATAATAATCCAAATTTGAAATTATCAACCCAATATTAGAATAAACAGTTATACACCCTAATGGGGAATACGGCGACAAGCATATATCGAGAAGTGGTTCAAACTTTTAGTTAAAATATGGGTAAATAGTTCATGGACACTAAATTCAAACCATCATAAAACAATCTGGCTTAGAATTATATTGCCGAGTCAAAATCAATTATCATATATTTCTGAGGGCTTAGCCTATGTGCACCTGGTAAGAAGGTCAACTATGAGTTCCCTCGTTACCTACAAAAAATCCAATATACCTAGACTCGGTAATACTTTTGACAAAGCTAATGTTTTGATCAACAAAACAATTACTCCCAACAATATACCAAACCCAATTAAAACCAACTCGACCCAAAATAGGCAAAACAAAATGTAATCTCATTGACCTATAGCCTCTGTCTTTTTTTAATTTGTGAAGAAACTGTCTTCTGAAGCAAATTGCAATAGAAAATAACTTGCCAACACAGAAATCATCATGATGATAATCGTACACTAGTAGTAGTAGTAATATTTTTATAATCACACACCATTGTAGGTGGTAATATTCCAAATTTGCAGTATTTTCTAAAATATAAACTCTACACCACGCGCTTCTAAGAGGAGCGTGACCAGAAAGAATCCCAATTGTCACCAATTATCACTTAATTTTACAGCGACAGTGGTCCCAATACCACTTCTTAACGAACAATCAAAGTATAAATGAGCCCCACATACAATCTTTTTAGGAATCCCCACAACCAGGCTGACTATTCTGCAGCCTCTCTCTCTCTAAAACTCCCTCGCATTGTCCGACGAAGCATAAAAATAAACACAAGTTCTTGTTTAAGACGGAAGTATCCGTCCTAAACTATAAACAAAGCAAAATTTACGAGTCTATCTATCTAAACCCTGCCACCTTCCTTCCATTCACAACTACTTTTTTTCTTAATTCTCATTAAACTCCAAAAATTAACCCAGGTACATTTTATTCTTCTTCTCCAAGAGCATTTCAATGGATGCACGAAAACGAAAACGGATATTTAAGTCTCCTTTCCCTGTAAACCAGTTTTTTTCTACTAAATATTTACAACTATGTTTCTGTTTATTTGCTCTTTACATCTTCTTATACCGAGGGATTAGTTGCGGATCATTTCGGCCGGCTCCGTTGGTTCCAAAACTAGCAGTTTTTTCTTCCTCTGTCAGTAATTCAGTACAGGAACTGACAACCCACCACATAACTAATAGAGTGATTCTTAACGGTGGAGGTAGCGGTCATGAAAAGAAGCCAGTGGAATTGAGGGTTGAGAACAGGGTGGTGTTCCCTGATCATGTTTTGGTGATTCTATCAACCAGACAGCAGGGCCCACCTCTTAGACATAGGATTGACTGTGTCTATAACAATCGGTTAGATGGTCGTTCAATGGGGGAGGAAAGTGTTACTCATCCCATGTTGTCAGCAGACAAATATGGTGATGACAGGTGGATAATTCAGTGCCCATCACCGCCAGCAAACTACTCGGCGGTGGTGGGTTTGCGAGGGCACCGAGAAGACGCTATAGGGTTCGAGTGGATGGCAGGGATGAGAGACAGCAACATGACAGCTCAATTATGGAATATGTTAGCCTATGAGGCCGTCGTTGAAGGGGAAGACACAGCAGTCGTTTTTGTCAAGGGGTTGCGTCTCAAGTCCGATAGAGAATCAAACGCGAGTTATTTTAACTGTCATTTCAGAAATTGGAGTTCACCGGATAAAGATGTTGAACTTACCACAATGGCAATCACAGCTGCACAAGAGGTAATCCGGTGCCCTTTGCCACCACCTGTTACACAAAAATTGAGGAATAATGAGGATGTTCAAATCACTGTTGAGAGAACTAGATTGCATCAAGTAATACCATCAATAGCGAGATTAAGTAAAACAAATTTAAAAGAAAATAGCAATAATAAATACAAGTATGAGCTATGCGCTTGTAGTATGGTGTGGAACCAAGCTGGATTTATTAAGGAATGGATAGCCTACCATGCTTGGCTAGGGGTTCAGAGATGGTTTATTTATGATAATAACAGCGATGATGGACTGAAGGAGGTGATCGATGAGCTTGACTCGAAAAATTACAATGTTACTAGGCATGTTTGGCCATGGGTTAAGTCTCAGGAGGCTGGATTCTCACATTGCGTGTTGAGGGCAAGGGATGAGTGTAGATGGGTTGGATTCTTTGACGTGGATGAATTCTATTACATTCATCAACCCAAGAACAGGATGATTGGAGGCCCAAGGCCAGGCACAGGCGCCCTCCGAGCAATTGTGGATAATGTCACGTCAACTTCACCATCAGTGGGCGAGATCAGAACAGATTGTCATAGCTTTGGGCCGTCAGGATTGAAGAAAAGTCCCGAAGAGGGAGTGACACTGGGGTACACTTGCCGAATGCAGAATTCCGAGAGGCATAAATCGATTGTACGCCCAGAAGCCGTTGACGACACGCTTTTAAATCAGGTTCATCATTTCATGCTGAAAAAGGAGTTCAGAAGGAAGACCTTGCCGAAGGGAAAAGCCGTAATAAACCACTACAAGTATCAAGTTTGGGATATTTTTAAAGCTAAATTCTACAGAAGAGTATCTACATATGTTGTTGACTGGCAAGAGAATCAGAATCAAAAATCAAAAGACAGAGCACCTGGATTGGGTACAGAAGCTATAGAACCATCAGATTGGCATAAACGTTTCTGTGAGGTTTGGGATACCAAGTTAAGGGACTTCATTCTTGTAAACTTGGGGGACCCGGATACAGGATTGGTTCCATGGGGATCGGTTCTATGATCGAGATCAAGAAGCATCTCATCTACACTTGTAAACAGACACTAATTCTTATAATTTTTTCCATTTATAGCTGATTTATTGGTTTTAACTTATCCTGTAAGCTTTTGTAGAGATTATTAGCACAAAAAAGGAAATTAAAAAAACTCAGGTTTCTGCCCCTTCTATTCATGATACAAAATCAAAAAATTATTAGAAGATTTATCGCTTTATCCCCCTTCTACTTTTCGGAAAAATTTTTAGAAGATTTCATTGTAAGAAAGTAAAGGCAGTGGGAGGTCGATTGGCTTTGGTTGACATACTTTTTACGGGTCAATTTAAATTATTTGGTATATATCAGTGTACAGCTTTTTGAGGTATGATTTTAAAGACATTGCCACCATAATGAATTTCCAATAACATTGTTCCAGAATGAGATACAACTCTGATCTTTCAAACTTTTTGAACAATGGCTCATGATTATGGGAGAACAAATACTACTACGAATCTCTTATAAATTCAGAGGTCGTTGACCCTGCTAGCTACAGTTAAGGTAGCTGTGAAGGGAGATAAATATCTCAAAGAAAATGCGTCCTATGTAAAGTGTAAACTATCAGCAGCCAAGCGAAAGTTACCTTGGCTCTCTCTAATGTTCTGCAATTGTCATTTGTACAAGCATAAAATCATCAGCAACTTCAATTGTAGAACTCATATTTTGTGTCATCAACCGAAGTCCATGGCGCTGACTTTGTCAATGTGGCATCCAACTAGTTACCAATTAATGATTTTCAAGCCTGCAAGCAGTACGAAGGAGCCATGACTTGAAACATCATATGACAATTAGAATAATTGCTGGAACATGGATAAATATTCATAATCAAAGTCAATGGTTTCAGGCAGGAGTTGACAAAGTAATAATTAAAACTACAATACAAATACTCCGTACTTATATGCATGTGATGGAGTTGAGAATTTGCAGTCCCCTTATGGATCTTTCATCATCTAACTCAATGGTATTCGTCAATATCATTGTTTATCATTACAAAGACACTCCTCTAGAAGAGGTGAAAAGAGATCAGACTGTCAGAGACCTCGGAAATACACAGCCTTCTGATAGAAATTCGACAGAAAAATCGTGCCACTTTGAAGACACTGGGAGAAGGGAGTCTTGCGCCCATGTATCATATCATCGACAAAAACGAGTCTCCGTCTAGCGCTATTGCAGTCCTAATTCCTATGAGTTGATGTTGTTAACCTCTATTCATTCTAACATAGTCGCTAAGGCAGTTCCGAAATGCCAATGTTGATATATAATACACGCTCGAGACAGCTTTAATGGAAAAGATGTCAAAACCAGATGAAAATTTTCAAGCAGCGTCTTAGGGATGTTTCATTGATGTAGTAATGGTAATTGTTCAAATAAACATAAAGAAGTGCATCACTAAAGTCTTAAATCTTGGACTTCTTTGGTGGGGTGGGAACACTAAATGGCTCATATACGCACCCATGTGACAGAAAAATAATAATTTGGTGTCTGTTAATGAATGGCAACAGCCTCAACTCATAAGGACACTGCCACTCGAGATGGTCCTAAAAGACGGAATCTGAAGGCTATAATACATGGTAGGGACAGCTTGACTGGAAATCATGTCGGAATTGAATGATAACTGTTAGGAATCATCCTAGGGGTTCACCTTGGTCACTAGGTGTAGGGAGAACTATTGATGCATACTAAGCAATAAAGTGGTGCATGGAGCCTTTTTTGGCTTCTCATGTGGTGTCACAACTGTGCGCTGAAACACCCCTAAAGGGATGAAAGGGACAATCATGCGGCAAAAAAAGTAGTTCTTGGGTGAATCAAACATCAATTCTTTGATCTTCAAAGGTGTATAATAATGATACACTCTCAAAGAATGCTCTTAGTTACAACACCCTTACCATAAGAAACTTGTTAGTCCTAACTCCTACATACCTGAGACACATACAGCAATTCATCGATGGTGTAATCAGTTCCTTTAACTAAAGAAAGTCTGATATCTGACACTAGTTAACATATTTGATGTCATTTTCCTGACTCGGCCCTGACAAGGAAAAATCAACTCAGCTGAAAGACTGAAAAAATTGTCATGATAAATTACAACTAATGCCATACGCAGTTAAGTCAGGATCAAGTACAGGAATAACAAATCAACCTAATCAAATGTTAACTTTTACAAATATTTAGTGACCTTTGATTAGCCACTGGCAATAAATATCAGATACTTTTGCCGAGTATCTTTGGCATCCCCCTGGCCCCTCCTCCGTTTTCCTACCACGTCACTCTATCTGAAGTCTGAACAGAGTATAAGTGCCCTTTGTACCTAAATTTTTCTTGCAAGTATCTCCCTTATCTGGTTCCACTCCCTCGTTTAAAAGTGGATTATAGTATCCTATTCTAGTATTCTACCAGAATCTCCAACACAGATCATATATTGCCCACAAAAAACTATCATCGGACGACTGCTGCGCATATTGTAATCAACAGACTAGAGACGTCACCACACATGCAACAGCATCTTTATCAAGTATAACCACTCAAACAAGCAGCGAAAGTGGCCATAGATTTACCATCATATCAGTCCTAACTATAAAACTTAATCATATTCGAATGTCTCATACGCTTTACCATACATAACTCCAGACAAATAAAACTACATCCCCAAGCATCGCAACATGTACCTCTTTGACCGTCATGTAGGTCTATAGTAGTCTAAACCCTGGTCTATACTCTACAACCACGACATAACTCTCAACAAATGCACTTACTTACAAGTTACATCATCCTCACTAGATTGAAAGATTTGAAACTGTGGTTCTAACACGATCATAACGTCAGCAATGCTCACAGACTCACAGGTAATTTTGCCGACTAGCCCTAACCAGAAAACTCAACTAAGCTTAAACAACTGTACATTACTAATTCATACCAACGCCAAACATAGTTCAGCAATACATTAACTTATCATAACTATTCATAATGGCATTTAACACGAACAATCTATGAACATGATAAAATTCCAAGGTTAATCAGTCCTTGAGTTAATCACATCCCAATGTTTCATAAGCTTATCCTATTCAACAAAAGTTACAAGTAACAATACCGTCACCATTTCGTGGAAAATTATTCAAAGAATGCGCCTCTTTGGCCTTCATAGGGTTAACTATAACCACGACAACTATCGAGGAATGCATTTAGTTACAAGTTACAACAATTTTACGAATTCTCAAAATAGCACACTATGTCTAATACTCTAATCCACGAGAAGATCAAGTTATATCAGTAAAAACATCCGTTATCAGACGCCAGCTACGATTATTGAGGTAATTTCCGTGATTCAACCAATCAACCCTAACTCGAAAACTCGACTCAGCAAAAATAAATGTACATAACCAATTCATACGAACTCCATACACCTTTCAGCAATCCATTAGCGTATCATAACATTAATTGTCACCGCAAAAATCTACGAGTATGATCAACTTACAGAATTATAAATCAATTCAACAAGATGTTCGCATTCATGTAACAAAATCACTTCTAATTAATCTAATTTCATCAGAATTAACTTCAACTTGACACAACAATGTTCAATTATAAATTAATGCAGCAACAAAATCAACATGAAAATACCTAAAACATTATCAAATCAAATTCAACAACGCAATCACAGCAAAATAATCAATCAAACTAACATCAAAATTCGCACCTTCCGACTCCATGCGACGTCGTTTTAGTGACCCGATTATCTTTGTCCACGGTATTTATTTTCCCCCTGAAATTAAGGTCCAAATTTTAAAAAATAAAAATAAAAATCAATGTAATATTTCCTCGTTTTCAATCATTTTTTTACTCCTTTTTTTTTTATTATTCTGTGTGACGATATTTTAATCAAAGTTGAACGAATGATTTGAAACGACTGAAATAATATGAATAGGGTAACTCGATCATCTTGAATAAGAGAGATGCGAGAAAAAGAATACCTGGGAAGGGAAATACAATGAGGTGAAAAGTTCCCGCCTCCAACGTTCGATTCTTTCATCCCAGAGCTTTTAGTAAGTGAGATTTGGGCTTAGATTGTTGGGCCTCAGAAAGATTTTGTCAAACAATGATCCTCCTTCGACTACTATTAGAAAGCCCAACTCAATTACATTAAGCCGAAATGTAAAAGTCGGAGTTTGGCCCTGTTCTTTTAGCTCTTTCAGTATTTCAGTTCAGTTCAATTTAGTTTCATTCAGTTAAATTTAGTTTAATTCAATTTTTCTTTTTACAAATTAAGTCTTACTTCAGTAGTTCAGTTTAGTTCAGTTCAGCCGGTTTCAGTCCAAAAAAAACAAGATAGTTCAAATTCGAGTAAGGTAGAACCACTAAAACGGTAAAACTATCTCTTTTGAGTTTTAACACTATTATATTTCTAAGACTCATTCTAATACCTCTGATTAAGTTAAAACAACCTTTATCAACTGATCTAATTGATCCGAAGTATAGCCTATAAAGAATTAAAGGGAGTATTATAACAAGTACTACCTCCTACGATCCAAACCAAAGATAACATTGACTTTTTTGGCACTATTTATGGTTGTAGAGAATCTTTGATATTATTTGTAATATATAAGAGAAAATATAGTCATGTGATATCTTGTTTGATTCATCGTAATGAATGCTATAAGAATATCAAATTTTTATAATTTTTAATAATTTGTAACTAAAGATATCCACGTTACAAAATGCGCATCGACACGTGTGAAAAAGTTACATTTGGTCTGGATCGGAGGGAGTACTAATTAGCCGCCAGTAATGCTATAATGGAGATGGAGCATGGAGCAACAACAAAATCATATATAATTCATAAACGGTGGGCGAATGCTAAAGAATAACGGGAATACAATATATACAATATACACAATATATGTAGTGCACGTTAAAAATTCAATGGACTAGATTGTTTCTTTGTATTACATTCATTGCTTTAAAGCTTGAGTGTTTAGCATGTGCCTCTAAAAGAACCACAACTACATTGGCTTTTCACCTCATTTTTACAACCACCTCACATTATGCTTTTAGGATTTTAAGAATAATGATGTATAATATTTATTCATAGTGACAGCATACTTATTATTAGTTTCATATATAGTCTTGTTTGACTATTATGGAACTGAACAGAATTGAAATTAGCTGAGATAAATAGAGATGAAATAAGCTAAGCTGAATTAAAGTAAGATTGTGATGAACGGAAATGAATGAGAAGTGAAAAGAATATAACCTAAATAATCATAACTCAAAACTACAATAAAATGATAATTGCAAAATGTTAAGAAGGACGAGTACTGCCAATCAACGTAAATTGTTACAATTTGTGTATCGTTGAATAATAATTCTGTCCACTCTGATAGCCTCCAAAAGAGAGTATCTGGAATCTCATTAAATGGCAAAGGAATATTAAGTATCTAATTGACAATATCGTTATTCACTCAGGCGGATAATTTACAAACATCACACTGCTTATCTTAGATAATGCGATCTCAAACTAAAGTTAATGTTACTACCATCCCCAACCTGCCCATTTTTCTTAAAAAATCTTCGAAGACTTATAAATTACTCTGTATATTTGTATTTATTTTCATGATAACTCATTGACGACGATGTACTTGGACATTTTTTAACGATCCATTTTGCAACAAGGCCTTACATGTTACAACCTAGGTAGCATGAGCACTCCTCCTAATCAGTCGTCCCGTGTCGGACACGACACTCATCGGACACACGCCGGACATGCCTAAATATGTCGGATACCTATAAATGAGAAATGAGATGTCGAAAAACTGAAAAAGATTGATTAGAAGACGGGTTTGAATGGGAAATGAGAATAAGTTATAGTCAAAGCAATTTTAGCTCCAATTATTTAAATTTAATATCAAATATATTTACAAAAATAAAATGATAACGTTAATTTTAACTATAAAATATAAGAGATGAGAATAGAATGATATAATTGCTTAACTTAATTAACAAAGGATACAAGGTATGTATATAAATATACAGAGGAAGATACTAGAAC
>VHZZ01000203.1:131699-146599 GCA_009801015.1 Silene noctiflora
ATCATCGTTATTGTTTAAATTCTTCTATGGAACCGTCTTATATTATGAAGTTTAATTTTACTATTTATTTAATACTTAAAAACAATAATAATTTAGTATGTTGTTAAATACTCCCTCTGATTCGAGGCGCGTTTTGAAACTTGGATATCTTTAGTTACAGATTATTAAAAATTATAAAAATTTGATATTCTTATAGCATTTATTACGATGAATCAAACAAGATCTCACATGACTATATTTTCTCTTATATATTACAAAAATATTAAAGATTCTCTACAGCCATAAATTGTGCCAAAAAGTCAATGTTACCTTTAGTCTGGATCGGAGGGAGTACTATTTTAATTTAGTACTTTTTCTCCAAATTGTGCCGCTTTCTCATCGCAATCATTTGTTTATCTCTTTTGGTTTTGTCTGCGAGATATTTTAACTAAAAAGAAATCAATGATTGAGATGAAGAAAATATATTTTAACTTTATTATTTAAAACTATACTTATGGTTCTATGATTATGTTGATGGTACGTCTCACACTCTCACATTATTTTAATATGAGACGAGTTTTTTCTCCGAATTTTTTTTAACTACTTTTCTTCAAAATTGTGCTATACTTTACCATATTGTACCCCTTTGGCCCTTTCGATTTAACAAATTGTTTACACTTTTGTGACGAATATCGGTACAATTGATTTAATTATTTTGATTGGAATTATAGGAGTGCCATGGACGGAAGAGGAGCATAGGTTATTTTTGGTGGGATTAAATCAAGTAGGTAAAGGGGATTGGAGAGGAATTGCTCGAAACTTTGTTAAAACAAGGACACCAACTCAAGTTGCTAGCCATGCTCAAAAATATTTTCTCCGGCGAACTAATCTTAACCGGAGACGTCGTCGTTCTAGTCTCTTTGATATCACTACCGACTCTGTAAGTTTTTTATACACAAAAACTCATATAATACCGTTTTATTATGACATGTAAGGTCAGATATCATGTCATACACACTATTTTATCCGAACGTAGGTAATATGGACCGACACAAAACTAAATTATTGAACAATTATCAATACATAAATATCAAGCTTATCTGGAATATCCCGATACACAAATTATTGTTTAAAACACAAATATCAGTTTCAAACTTAAAATTGGTTAAATTGGATAATTGAGTTCAGATCGTTTAGAGATTAGCAAAAAAATATGTCTTATCTATTCAAGTGCACAAATAGGATTATACATCCAGTTGTATATAAGCATTGTACAACCAAGGTATAAGAATCCGAGCTTATATGTATTTTTTCTGAGCTAATGCAAAGTTCATATTTTTAATATGTAAATGGATGAGATCAGATACTTTCTAATAAAGCTCATATTTTTTTAACATAAAGCTCGGATACTTTATTACAAAGCTCAGATTCTACATCGTACAACTGGTACAACTGGTTGTATAATCCATGAATTGATTCAAGTGTTATATTATTTGACCTGTTTTAAATTTAAGATAAATATATTCGTCATAGAAAAGACTAACTGATCCTGATATATCCACATTTGCTTAACACAACATTTTGTCGTTTTAGGTGTAGACAAAGGTACTTAACACATGATTAGGGAATAAATTAATGAAAAATGATAAATACAGCATTAATAACATCAATTTACGCGTAATTGTGTCATAAATTTTTAATTTAATTCTATTTTAAAAAGTAATTTAATTTTTAAATATAGCCCTAAGAAATGTATTTAATATTACCCTAAATTAAATACTAAATGTGGAGTATTTCAGCTTAAGATATGATGTTAATTTCATTTTAATTATTTAATTGTGAATGATTTTGAATTAGTCGATAAAGACATTATCTTTAGGAATAAGGGTTGGTGACAATTTTGTTTTTTATGTATTGACATGTGTGATACGTGGTATGTTACGTATGCATATTATTATTATTATTATTATTATTATTATTATTATTATAAATTAACATTTGCTAAAGATTTTGATTATTTGACGTCCTTTTCATCTTAGTTGTTGTAATTTTGTCATGGTTTAATAATGATCTTAAATTCTTAATGATTGATAAATTATTAGCCGCTATAATAATAATTCAGTTAGTCTTACTTGAAACAGTAATATTAATTTTAATGTTGAATGAATCTGAATACATTTACTTAATGACAATTAGACAAATTATTTGCTATGAGGTATTATCTTGGCAGCTGATATTATAATATATTAAACAAGAATTTGTAATAATAATTACTTGATATCGTGTATGTATTTAGATGTAATCGTTAGAGTTTTTTTTTTAATTTATTATATAACTAGTATAGATCCCGCGCAATATGCGGTATATAGAGTTTTTTTTTAATTTATTATTTAAAATTTTAAAATTTTAACTTCATTAACATTTAATATTTCATTCCATTATTTTTTTATATGAAACAAAAAAAATTAAAATGGAAAACTAACCAAATAGAATTAAGTTAAGTTGTGATTTTTTTTAATGAATTTGTTTTTTGTCACGAAACTAATAATAAATACGTGTCAAGTTATTCTCTACGGTAATAATTATTTCATTACTGAAAAATTTAGTAATTTATAGTTTATAATTTAATACCAATTTTATTTTACTATAATGAAAAAAATCATAATTTTGATTTTAATTAAATTATTAGAGTATAATTATAATTATATTAAGATTATATTTTAAAAAAAAGATAATAGTTTATTAAAAAAATCAATTATGTCCTTATGAAAATAGATGCATTTTCGAGGGAAAATTAAAAGAATTATTATTCTCTTAGTAGTAAGGGAGGAAAAAATCATAATTATGAATTTTATTAAAAGATTAGAGTTTAATTATAAGCATATATATTCATTGAAAAGATACTAATAGTGCAATATTAAAATTTAGTTATTACCTTATTTAGTTAGATGCTTTTTGGAGGGAAAACTAAGAGAATTTTTATTCTCTTAGTAGTAACGGGGATTACAAATTATAGTAGAATTAAATCGTTCTTATTACATTATGAAATTGAGCATTTTATTGGTTACATACTCATTTATTATTTTTTCTGAACCTAAAAATTATGTATATAATTTATCATTTGTATTTTGCAGATGACCCGTTCAGCAAGTGCCGACCAATTGCATACACTAGATACAACTTTTCAACCAAAACAAAATGCAAATAAGCCAACAATATTTTTTGGACCATGTCCTACTAATTGGCCAACAATTTTAGCTAACCATGATGCACGTACAACAACACTAATTGTTGAGCCACCCTCTTCAATGATAGCAAATCTCAACCTAAACCAAACACCAACATTATCATCTACTTCCTCAATTTCAACCACTAGTACAAATACAAATAATACAAATAATACAAGAGAAAAAGATTTCGAACCGTTTCTTTCCCTTAATCTTTCTCCGTCGCAATCAAATGAGGAATCGTCTCAACGATCTAATCCTTTTGGAGGATTCAATGGAAGCGAGGATAGTAGTATAAGTGTCGCTTGAAAGTGAATAAGCAGTGGTATCTACTCCCTCTGATCCACACCAATGGTAACATGGATCCACTTTTTGTGAGGAGAAAAGTGGGTCCATGTTACCATTAGTGTGGATCGGGGGGAGTATTATGAAGTTGAACATCGTTAATTTATTATGGTGTATTTTTAAGAGCAATTGCAATGGGAAGTTTTTGTTCTTGGGTTTGTCACAAGAACTTTATTTGGATGAGTTTGTCCATTGTGATAAAAAGTTTGTCCTTTATTTTGACAAACTTGGTTTGAAAATAAGAACCAAGTTTGTGTTAAAAACGAAAAGAATTGACCAATGAATATATATATTTATTTTGAATTTGTCCATTACCAATGCTCTTAAAAACTTTATTTAAAGTTCTTCCATTGTAGATTAAAGTTTTATGTTTATGGAGTTTGTCAAAAGATGACATGAAAAGGAAGAACTTTATTTTAAGTTTGTCCATTGCTAGTGCTCTAAATTCACTTGGATTTGCAACATTTTCCAAAATACATGCGAAATTTTGAAAAAAATGTTGTAAATCTAAGTGAATAGTGACCAGAATAAATATTCCGTGTAATTTAGTGAGTCGACTTGATTGACATTTTAAATAAGCAGGAGTCTTGCTTCAGACGGGTTGTTTCCCGTTTGAAATAAGACGGACAATATGTTGCCATTTTACAATAAAATGTTGCTATTTTTTGATAACATGTTACCATTATTTTTCACATTAGTTTCAGGGTAAAAAGTAGCAACTCTAGTTATAACATTTTGTTATTAAATGGTTACATTTTATTAAAAAATGGCAACATTTTGTCTATTTTATTTCAGACCGAAAATAGCCCGTCTGAAATAAGAATTCATGACATCCCGCAACCATTTGAATAAAGGCGACGACATCGACAACCGTGACAAGGATAGATCAAAAGTTTTTTTGGGGATGTGTGAAGGATTTGGTAGGTTAATATCCCCCTAAAAAAAAGTAAAGATAAGATAAGGTTTATAGATTATAGTATAGAGTATGTATAAAAATCCATGTTAGGAATAAAATCCATAGGATTAGTCCAAAAAAAAATGATGAATTTTTAGATGAGATATGGGGGAAATGTAGAGGTGATGTATGTAGTGGTCCTTATTGAAGTATTTGTACATGTGTATTTGTTATTTTACAAATTATAATATAAAACGGTTTTACAGTGTAAGACTGTTCACTTCTATACAAAAATTGTTACTATATATTCATCTATCACTAATAAATAAATTATTTTTTTCATAATAAAATCGTTTTACGGTTTGAAACCGTTTAACGGATAGTTACTATTGTTATGCACGTATTTTAATGACCACAAATTCTCATTTGTGACGGGTATATCCGTCGCAAGTTTACGATGAATCAAGTACTATCCATATGGGTAAATTGATAAAAGCAAAGTGTTTTACCTTATATAATATCTAATCTGTTGTAAATTTGTGGCGAATATGCCCGTTACGTAATGACAAGATTGGTTTATATATGTTGAATAAAACGTGGAGATTCAATGATTGGTTAATGTAATTGTCTGTACAAAAGTTGATGAGGTACAAATGTAGAATGCCTTACCATTTGTTGCAACTTGCAAAAATTGCCACCAATTAGATGCCAATAAAAAACAACGGCCGACGTATGAGCTAAGAGCATCCACAAGAGACTCGGCATATTTTATCTCTTATTTTCTTATTCGTCCACCTTATTTTTTCGACTTTTTCATTTAACCTCTCCAATTTATAATATCATGTCAACAGCTAAAGCTGGCAAGTCTGACCCGACCCGAACCCGAGCAAACCCGACCCAACAGGACCCGAAAATATTGTGACCCAAAATCGATCCGATCCGACCTGATGACGACCCGTAACCCGACATGACCCGATTATCACAAACCCGAACCCGACCCAGACCCGACGTTGACCCGACCCGATACTCACCCGATTAAATTGATGACCCAACAATTATTAAGCTTAATTTTGATCAAAATGAAAGTGATTTTGTGTTAAGATTGATACGTTTGACCTAATAATCAGGTAATTAAACGAAATAATAGGTTAAAAACTAAATTTAATGGTTAAAAATTGTAGTAATGCGATGAAGTAGCCGGACCCAAAAATGACCCGACCCAAACCCGACCCGACTCAACCAGAAAGGGTCGGCTGACCCAATATGACCCGAACCCGATATGACCCGACCCAAAACCGACCCGATTGCCACCTCAGCAATGGGATTCCCCAACAAAATTAATTTACTCACAACATTTTGAGAACCTTTCCAAAAGAACACAAAAAAAGCCTTGCATTTTTTTGGTGACCTCTAAAAGTATTGGAGTTTCAAAAGATGGGGAGGTTAATCCAACAACAAAGCATCTTGCTTGTGCCCCATATGATGAGAGAGAAGGTATACGGGGAGGTAAATTTCTACCTTTGTGGATGCTCTAAGGACTTTTGCGGTTGACTATGTGTAAGGAGTCGCACTTTTAGCCGCATAATCCTCGAAAATTGCGCGCGCTGTTCTTTTACTTCAAACCCTTAGATTTCTTATTTCCGTTCATGTATTTTCATTTCTGTTTTTAGTTTCATTTAATACTCCAAGAGTACTTCATGCGTGTCGAATCTTGAAGTCTCGTTTTTAGGTGTTTAGAAAACGTATCGCTATTCTGCACAATCAATGTATCTTGCTACAGGAACTAAACTATCAAATTTCCCTCTATGAGAGGTGCTAGTCAATTGAAATCCGCTTCTCATCTTTAAGCTTGATATTGCTTGTCTATTACTTTCAATAATCGTATTGCTTACTTTTATTGTTTTCGTGTGCCGGACTTTGATAATCGTGACTAGGATTCCCAACACACACCCCAAGTCCCGAGAAACGTGCTAGTGGGCGATCCCTCACTAGTACGAGACTTTTGTTGCTTGCATGCTTGCCCTAGAGTCGGGCAAAGGTGCGCACCACGATCCGGCTAAAGTACCGAACCGTGACACTATGGCTAGTCATGTGAGGTCTTCGTGTTTGAAACAGTGGCGGAGCCAGGAATTGTATCTAGCGGGGGTGAACGAGTAATAAGTTAAGGAAAACTCGAAATAAGTTGTGGGCCTCGTGGCTCCTTCCATAGAACTATTTCTGTCACAGTCACTTGTTTTCCGTTAATATTTATTGTGACGGTTATTCTATTTTTAATTAAAGGTAGACAAAAGATTTGGACGGTGTAAGTATGAATTATTATTATTATTCTACGATCACATATTAATCAATTGCCGTTGAGACCGAGGAGTACTCCATATTTGTTAACAAAAATGATAATCATATATATTTTCACATCATAATTTCGCTGTCTAAGAACTAAATAAATTCCTTTACATGGTTAAATATCGAAACAATGAAAAACGATACTCGGTACAAGACGTACATTGCTGCAGACTAGCATTTGCAGAATTGCAGCATGTAATACGGTAGAACATGTAAATATATAATCAAGCACGAGCATTGACATGGGATTGTCGTGAATATTGAATATCCCGACTGACCAACTACATAAACGCGACACCATTAACAATTATACCGATTCACATGTCTATTTGGTATGGAGTACTAAAAAGGTTAAAATCATATTACCAACCCTCTGCGAGTCAATAACTCAAAGGCTTTGGCCTGCAGCAAGGTAATGGAATCAAACTACCCAGCTCCGCCTCTGTGTTCGCTATTTCTAGGTTAGAAAACACGTTAATGCACAGTCCAACTGCAGTTCCGTATACAAATAAGCATATCCAACTAATCGAGTAATTGTGGCTTGATTAGCAAACATTACGTAATATATTACCAAGTCGCAACAGCTACTTGCTTTCACAATGGAGATATACAAAAAATAAAAAACTAATAGAACCTCGATTCTGCAGCTATGGCGAGAAATGATAGCAATAGAAATACTAGTCCAAAGCAAAGAATGATGCTGACAGTGATCCTCAAACAACCAAAATCTTATCTTCCAATGAAATCTACAGCCAGAAGAGGATGACAGTGTTTTTACAAACAGGTGATGAAGCAAGTGAACTCACAAAAAATAGTCAGGCGTCTTTCGAGTTGTGTCGGGTTCAATTTGCCGAGGTGCAGGATCAAATTGGAGGAAGTTTTGTTCCATGTTCTCTCCGATCTCAAGAATAGCTGCCATATTCCCACATCGGTAACAGTAGTTGGGAGCACTGAAAACAGTCACTACATTTTTGTCCTGTAATATTGCAACAAAATTAATTTGCTTGTTCAAATTCACTAGTAATGAACAAGGGCTCAGGGAGTCAGGTCCGGCTAACAAGGGGTTCTACTCGGTTCTCGGAACAACGCCCCCATATTTTGGATCCCCAGTTATCTCTAAGTTTCGTTATATTTAGTTTTTTGTGTGAGCTATTATCAAGCATTTCATTATGGCACAGTGGTCAGTGGTGAATACTGAATACTGTCATATATTTCAGTAATGAGAGCAACGAGTTCAAATCCTCACAATTTTTTCATTGGCTATTTAAAAATAAATTTTACTCGATGAATTCCACACAGGGCCTTTAAAAATCATTAAGAAGGCCATGTACAGGATTATAGTGATGGAAAGTACTACGAAATCAGGGTCATAATGTGAGATTTTACAAACCTGACACCAGTTGAAACCTTCCATCACAAGCTGATGGGCTCTAGAAATTAGAGTGAGTCCATTAGTATGGTTGAAGTTGGCTGCTATATCCTGCCCAAAAGTATAGCCAGCTCCACGAGGCGAAATTCCCCAGCCACACCGATCATCTGGATCAGACCACAACAGGTCACACATAGGCCCTTCATGAGGAACCTGCTCAATATAACAATACAGAGAGAAAATCAAATTAGTTCACAAAAAGGATGACATTACATTTGAATAGACTTGGCAAAATTGACCCACCCAATACAGCAAGAACGGGACAAGTAATCCATAAAATGACTAACTTGAAGTAACACAACCCACACCGTGGCTGTTGAACGCCATATTGACCTGACCATAAATGACCCAACTCAAACCCACCCAACCGTAATTAAGATTGACCCGAAATGACCCAACTACAATTAGTAGGGGTTTGGTTAAGAGGGGGAAAAAGGGAAGGGTTTACCCATGATGTCTTGACATGTTTGGTTGGAAAACAGGTAACGAAATGAACAAATAATAGTATAAAACTCAAATTCAACAACCTCCACCACCACCCCCTGCAAACCCTTGCGCACCGGCACCTCTCCCACGCCGACGCCCCTGCACCGGCTCTACACCCGTCGAAATCCACCACTTCGCCTCCAAACACTACACCAATAACGGAAAAAACCCTTTCACACCCCCGAAACACCGTTCCCCACTCCCAAAACATCAGATCAGGTGTTTTTGTGGGTGGGGAGGGTATTTTGGAGATGTGGGAGGTTTTTTTGTTATGGTGTGGTGTTTGGAGTTGGCCAATTGGGGCTGATGGATTTCGCCGGGTTTGGAGGTGGTGTTTGGAGATTAAGTAAAGGGCAAGGGAAAAGTGACTTAACAAACAATAACAAAGGGAATGAAGAGTTTTCATTCCCTTGCCCTTGCCTCTAGAACCCCAACCGAACGCCCTCTTGTACCTAAATTTATCTACATAAGTACATAACAAATGATAACTTTAATACTTCCTCCATTTTTTCATATATGACGTTTTGCATTTACGAGATAAGCCTTTGACTTTAATATTTACAAAAATATATTTGTTCAAAAAGTATAAAAATGGTACCATTAATTACCTTACGAAAAGCTCTTTCATATGAGTATACATATCATAATATTTAGTCTTATATTTTAAGAGATATTGAAGAGAGAAGGGAGTGTCTCGAAATGTGAGAAAGTCGTATATAAAAAAGCAGAGGGAGTAAAAGATAACCAGAATCAGACTAGACTGAAAATGATCCAGCATGTGCACAAAATGATTTGATGATAACGGACACCTGAAACACACACCCCGATTCTAAAACTAAATAATAAATGCCCAGCAGCCAAAGTTTCCTTTTGATCCCAGATTGTGGCACAATACGGGGTATTTTTGTACCCCTAACCCAATCCAACTCAATATTATATACATAATACATACAAGATGACAAGTCGGCCGCGTATAGCTCGTTTGCTAGGTATACTGTATACAGATGATCAAGTGGCAGGGTATCACTAGAATATACAGTATCTAGACTATGGTCCTTCTCAAACATATCAAATGACTTCACTTAATCTAGCTCTTCAAAATTAGAAAAAGTAGGCAGCTGCCAATTCAGCCATACCTCTTGTATACGATCCAGGGCTCGGATGTTGTCCAGTGTATCTAAAGATGGTGAAAGACCTCCATGCAAACAGAAAATCTGTCATGTATAAACATCTTATTATCAACCACCACAAACACACCATGGTAAAGCTATCAGAATATTCTATTAATCTACAACTCAGACCTGACTCTCAATAAGAGCTGTAAGAGGCAGATAATCAAAAAGATCAGTAAAATGCTTCCAAACATTCGCATTTCCATACTTCCTCAAGCATTCATCATAGAATCCGTACCTGAAAGGTCAATTACAAAGTCTTTAGATGATGGAAGTGAGTAGATAACTGGCCCCCATTCTTTATACTAAAAGTTCAACACTTCAACTAGATAAAAGAAAAGAAAATTTTAACATTTTCAGTTAGAGAAGGTAAAAGATAAATTTCTTTAGTTTACAGCTGGCAGATACAGAAGAATAAATTTTTTTTGCCTAAAACACTGCAATTAGCAGAACTACTGAAGATCAACAAACCCAGAGACCACAATTCAGAATACCAATCTAGATACTACGCAATTCATGAATAGAAACACATTGATCTTCAGATGAGAAGCACTAGTGCCCTACACTTGAGTTATTTGTCGGCTTTCATGATTTCCTCGGAGAATCGTAATCCTGTCCCTATAACGAACCTTCAGGGCCACCAGAAGAGAGACAGTTTCTACCGAATAGTATCCACGATCTGAGAAAGCATTCGGCAATAAAATGTATCAGTACCAGGACAAAATAAGGCATCTATTAAAATATTAGCAAGCTCACATAAAATGCAGATAAACAACTGCCCACAGGTCCAATCGAGAACATTGCGAGTAACAAAATCATGAGAACCAACATCTTGATTATCCTAGGCCGCTAACAAGAAACAAACTGGAACAAAAAATGGCCTACTACAATAAAACATGAATTGTCTGATCCAATCATAGGTAAGAATAACAACATTACTGTCAATGCCTCAAGCGCTCCCCACAAATTGCGGGGTGAAGGTAGGGGGGTTGTGATGATGTACATTGTACACAACCTTATTGCTAAATGCTAACACTGAGGGTGCTTCTAGATGGCCCAAAATGAAAATTGCATCACGAATTACAGTATTTGGCTGCGATTTGACAATTATCAATGCAAAAGGTTATTCACAAATCACAAGAGAACCTAGAGGTTTAAAATTGTAACAATGAGAGAGAACCGCTTACTCAAAAGCTTGGAAAATCAGCTACCATAAATTTGGCTCGACGAGAGACACAAAAAAAAGTTATGAATGCAGATAAGGACCCAAATCACCGAATCTTGGGACCACACCAATTTAGACAACTGACATATGCACCCAAGAAGTGAGGGAATGATGTCTATCAACGCTACACTTCATATAGAGCCATGATAAAACTTTGTTGTCATTAACCATTGACCTGTGAGAATTATACATTTTGATTTTGGAGTCATTCCATGGCCGATACGAAACTTAATAAAGCTAAGAAATATCCAACCTTTACCGCTCGACACTTCTATTACTAAAGATAGGACAAAGGCTGGGGGCCTGTTGTATGAAGCATATTGTACGACATTTTTTGTTTGAAACCTCATGTGACATGTCTCCACCACCGCAGTACCGCTATCCGGGTGCTTGAGTGAGTTTCACGGCAAAAAGAACTAAATTTAACCTATAATAAATTAGGTTTTGAAAGCATGTCCCTACTTATATTATACTCAACATAGGAGAGTACGAGTTCCCACATCTCAAAAATCGGCTTATGGCAGGTTTCACTCTTGAACTGTAACGAGCAGCTAAGAGCATGAATGGAGCAACTAAAAAACGAATAAACAACAAGTTTCAGAAAGAATAACTCAACCAGGTGCTTGCCCATGTAAAGTATATTAAAAAACAGTTCTCAGTATGCAAAAATTAGACAAGTGAAGAGCAGGCAATGGTATGACTATGAGTTCACTGAAACCGATGAGGGGCTAAATAAGAAGTTAGACAGTGTAGTGCAACTGCCACGGAACTCTGTGATGAACTAGAAGAAGAAGCTAGCTGAATTTCTAAAACAACCCAAAAAAAACGACATCCCACAGCCTCATTTGTCTATTATCAGCAAATAGACTCATCCATTTCTATTACAGAAGCTTTCTCCACAAACAAAAAAAAAAACAGCCAATCTTTGACATAAGCATAAGCACCATCAATACAGATTTACATTAAAATAAGAACTTTATACTGGGATTTGAAATCCACTCTGTTAACCAATAACTCTACGTTAATTGATTCATCATACCTCATGAAATATGATGCAATCTCCATCGCAAGTACATTTCAGTATTTCACCATTGATTGACAAACAAACATGTGCTTAAATGCAATAAAGCAAAGCCACTCCTTTCCAACTTATTCACTCAACCACCATCAAAGGGTACACCGGATCAAGAACAAACAAGAACACATACGAGGTTCCCTTAATTTAAAAGTTCAATGGAGCTGCTCAAGGAGTCACGAGTCACAACCATCCTTTTTCTTTTCATCAATATTTTATCAGTATCAGTATTAGTCCCTAACCAACTACAACGGCTAAGCGGACCTCTACTCTAGTGTCCTGTGTCCATCATCCCATCCAATGTACACTCTCTGCAACTACCACTTACCCTATACTAACTACAACAAAAAACCGCAACCTCGCCACCATGATTGTGACTTTCTTCCTCTTCTACGCGATTAACATGCTCAAATGACCTCATATTTCGAACAAACAAACAAAATTCAGGGTAAATCATAACAAAAAAAAGTATCATGAGCCATTTAACAATAACAACGACGACAACAACATTACCCTAGTGCCTTTAAAGCTCCCTCAAATCCTCCCTCTATCCCAATCATTTGTTTACCTTTGATTAAAATACCCTCAGGACGAATAAAAATATAAACAAATAATTGGGACGGAGGGAGTAGCAGGGAACGGGGGGTCAGATATACGCAACCTTACCACTACATAAACAACACAAAGAGACTATTTCCGCATTTTTAAATCAAAATCAAACAAAAATAAATAATTAAAACAAAAATGTTGATTATACAGACCTACATAATCACCCATAAAGAGGTAATTAGTATCAGGAGCATTGCCACCGATACGAAACAATTCGAGAAGATCGTAAAACTGCCCGTGAATATCTCCACAAACGGTCACCGGGCACTTGACCGGTTGAACATTCCACTCTTCTACCAAAATTGCCCTCGCTTGTTCGCATAATGTTTTCACATCTGTCTCCGATAATGGTTTGCACTCCATTAATTGCTCTATTTGCCGATCTACATCCCCATGCGACGGCATCGTTTCGTTGATTGGATTAATTTGATTGATTTTACCCTATTTTGGAAAGTTAGGGTTAGGGTTTGGGATTTTGATTTGATTTTTGATGGAAAAATGTGATGGGATTTCAAATTGTTGGATTGAAATTGAAATTAGGGTTTGTGGATCAAAAGGGGAGAAATAATGATGCCATTAATTTGGGGGAAATTGAGAAGAGGGGTGATTTGGGGATTTCACTGGTCAAAATAAATCAAATTGAAAATAGGATTTGATTTGGTCGATTTTTGTGGTTTGCGGGAAATTTCAATTTCGTGCCCGCCGGATCCCGCTTTTATTTGTGTGGTGTTGATCGTTGACTGTTAGACCTGTCAAAACTCGACCCGACCCGAAAATCCGACCGCCCGCCCCGTTTTTTAGGGTTACAAACCCGGTTTTTTTGACCCGTGACCCGAACCCGAAATGACCCGTTATTTTAGGGTCAAGACCCGACCCGAACGGGTCGACCCGTTGGATCAAAGATAAATCAAAATTTTTATTAAAATATTAATATTTTTATATTATATTTGAAAAAAATTGTTAAAAAATTGTTTTTTTTTATTATTAAAAATTACAAACATAACTAAAAAGTCAATTTTATATCACTTTTACAATACACGTTGAAATAACTAATGTAAACGTTGAATATGATTAAAATATTAATTTTAAATTTGTTTTACGTTTTTAAAATTTATTTTTTAATTAAAAAAATAAATTAAAAAAGACGTTAGAAATTATTTATTGACCCGTATTCTGACCCTAACCCGACCCGTATCTAACCCGACCCGTATTCTGACCCGATCCGCATGACCCGACCCGGGACCCGACCCGTTTGACAGGTCTATTGACTGTTTAAGGAAGTGGGTCGGGTCCGATCGGGCCGATTTTGAAAATATATTTGAATGTTGATTGGATATGTGAATATTTATTTTTGAAAATTTTGAAAGTTAGTTATTTGAATTAGAGTGCGTTTTGGTTGGGAAATTTGGTTTTATTTACTTGTAATGGTATTGTCAGTTGTACTTGTCACTACTTATTACTAGTCGTGATTTGTAAGTTCATAACTTATGATATTCAACGAATTACGTTCAGTGTAAGCAAATTAATGATACTTGTAGCTTTTATTAATTTGACCAACATTCTCTATATACTAAAAGATTAACAAAGTTTTAAATTTTTCCGCTTAGTTTTCCCGCCTATTTGACACTCTTCTATAAATATTTGCATTCTAATTAATTGAGCTCACTATCTATATTTAGTCTTATACAATATTTAATTCCTAATAAATCATAGATCATAGATATTAGTTGTAATTATAGTCACAGTTTTTTTATAAATTATTATTTAGCTTTTATATGAACAAAGCAAATTCTCTACCTTTTAAAAATGGAATAAATATAATTATTATCAAATTTTCTTACGTTTTTATCTAAAAAATCAGCGCTTTCGCGCGGGATCTACACTAGTATTCAAATTAGCATAATTAGATAAAGTGTTTGTTAATTAACATCTAAATAGTATAAAAGCTGAGTCATTTAGATTGTTTTGATTGATTGCTTCTTTTCATTTTTTTAATTTATTTTTTTTAATATGGGCCCCCCATGTTCTTTAACCTTATTTAATTACTTTCCTATTATTTCATTGTTACATTCATTTATATTACCAAGTTCATATCTAATACAAGACCTAATATAT
>VHZZ01000203.1:244404-254671 GCA_009801015.1 Silene noctiflora
TCACAAAATGCCCATGAGAGGAGAGAGGAAAGCAAGTGGGGGGTGCCCCCACCTTGTCCCCCTATTCGTTTTGTGAGTGGCATTATCCGTCACAATGACCGACCCGTCACAAGGGAGACGCTTTGATCATGGATGGTCACCCATAAGATTGGTCTAAACATTAAAGTGCTGTATGATTCTAGCTAACTTGGACTGGCTTCACGTATAGTATCGCATGGCTTACTTTCAGAACAGTTTCTTGTGGGTCTTACTAATATTATCTTATTAATTTTCCCTTTTTATCACCCAAATCAAATGGACAAGTTCTCTTTTCAGACAGATAGATAAAATATGACATCATTTATCATAAAACGTAAATATGTTTTGATAAAACGTTACCAATAACATAGTTAGTAACAATATTTTATCGTTAAAAGATCATTTTTTATTATAAAATGTTGATATTTTCCATGTTAAGTTGAGATCGTCTTAAGGAAGACGTACTCTTATTTTTCCTTTGCTTATTCTCACCTTTAAATACACGTCTGGTGTGCTTTTCCCAACTCACAATCCCATATTCCTCTTCCTCTCTACAACTCAGTACTGCAATGGGACTTCTACCATGTCCTCTACCTTGCCATTCAGAACCCGAAAACCAAACCCATCAACGTCAACTTCGATCAGGCTACTCGTCTTCTTCTTCATCTTCATCCTCGCTTAATTCTATGCATAGTCTTTCATCCTTGCCTTCTCTGTCATTTTTCCAACAATTTGACGACCAACACCTAAACACATCACACCACCAATGCATTTCCACCCTCAAAGGTCACACATCCTATGTCTTCTCCCTTTCGCTTTCGGGAAAGTATTTATATAGCGGATCATCCAACGATGAAATCCGGGTTTGGACCCGAGACCCGTCCACTCACCGTCAATATGCTGAACCTGAGAATAAGAGCAATATATTAGCTACTACAAATGCTGCTGTTAAATCCCTAGTGGTCTTAGGTAACAAGCTCTTCAGTGCACACCAAGATCACAAAATTCGAGTTTGGAAAATCGACAATTCTAAGAAATACCAATGCATGGCAACTCTTCCAACAATGAACGACCGTCTACGAAGTCTAATTTCAACCAAAAACTACGTACAAGTACGTCGACACAAATCATGCACATGGGTTCACCATGTCGACACCATATCATCTCTCGCTTTATCAAAAGACGGTTCACTCCTATACTCAGCATCATGGGATAGGACATTCAAGGTGTGGCAGACGTCCGACTTTCGGTGCCTAGAGTCGGTATCCAATGCTCATGATGATGCCATCAATGCAATTGTAGTATCTTATGACGGATATGTCTACACAGGATCAGCTGACAAAACCATCAAGGTTTGGAAGAAGAAAAACGGAAAAGAAAAACACTATTTGGTAACAACTCTAGAGAAGCACAAGTCTGCTGTCAATGCATTGGCACTAAGCAGTGACGGTTCCATACTCTACTCCGGTGCGTGTGATCGATCTATTGTAGTTTGGGAGAGGCCAGCCGCAGGCGGGACCCACATGGTGCTGGCTGGGGCACTTAGAGGGCATACCAAAGCTATTCTGTGCCTATCAGTGGTGTCTGAGCTACTGTTTAGCGGTTCCGCCGACAAGACTATCAGGGTTTGGAGGAAAACAGGAGTTGATATGAGTTATACTTGTTTGGCAATCTTAGAAGGACATATGAAACCAGTCAAGTGTCTGACTGCAACTGTCGATGAAAATAGTTCTTCTGGTTCTGGTTCGGGTTCTGGTTCTGGTTCGGGTACTAGCTATTTAGTATATAGTGGTGGCTTAGATTGTGATATTAAGGTATGGCGAATTTGGGTTCCTCTTTTGTGATCAGTTCTTACCCCGTTCCACTTTTTATTTTGTTTTTTCGTGTAATTAATAAATTGTACATATGAGAGTGATGATGTCCAGAATTGAGCGTTACCCGGTAGCGCTAACTCATTTCCTCTATTGATATATGGTTTTTTGTTTTTTCGGAGATGGCTCGGAGCATAATATTTCTACTCAAGCCTTTCTTTTACTGCTAATCAATTTATGAGTACTACAGCTTAATCTATTCTTCTTCTCTGTTATTTTTGCGAATAATTGGATAAGACGGTCTTTAATAAATAAGAACAAGAAAAGGCTGGTTCGAAATTTTTGTGGTGAGCCAGGGACCTATGATACTGGAAAATTACCCAAAAAAACCGTAAAAGTTCACCATGTGTACTATAAGATGGTCTCATGTCGGAGTTTATTTAGACAGATGTTTTCTAAGAAGTTTCCTTATCAAAATTAGAGGAAAATTCAAGGTCGTTCGTCAACCTAGGAATATAAAGCCTTTTCACATCTTCAAGTTTACATATTCTAGTTTCCAAAACATGCAAGTAAGCCACAACAAAACCCGTCAAAGGAATCGTTAAATTCGTGTTAGAAATCAAAACAAAACACAGCAGGGGTCAGTTTTGGCTTAAAATGAAGTGTCGAGCATGAGACATGGGTACAGGGTACGTGGGGCAATTAGAAGAGTCGGAGTAACATAGCTTGTACATCCTATCACACAAGAAAAGCAAAAAAATGAAGTCATCCGACAAAGCATCGACTTGGGCATACAAGTCCATCAGAAGCAAGGGACGGAATCGACAGCAGCAAGTTTAGTTCAGAAATCAGAACTCTCAGTATGGGCATAAAGGCAGCTAGCTAATTATCAGTATAAATTTATGTAAAAAAAATTCAGCTGAGTTTACCTAGTCCATTTAACAGATGATTACTAATGCATTGTACGCTCTCGGGTTTTAAGAATTAACAGTGACAGTTTGCTAACTTTGACGACAAAAGTCTGATTATGGTTCCAGTCTTTTTCCTACAACACTAAAGATCCAGTTCGAACCTCTATACTATATTCTGTACAGACTACAGAGTACAGAATAGCATTGCTGTGTAGTTTAATCTTCAGCACAGAAATTTAACTACAAAGAACAAATTTTATTATGACGACAGAAGTCATAATCACGGTTTCACCCTATATGCTAAGTAGTACTCGAACTATACAGAACTGTACTGCCACAAATCTAATTAGCAGGACAGGCCTTTGATGCATAAAGAGAATTAAACTTAGTTTAATCACAAGTGGAATACGCAAAAGTTGCGTCTTTTTTTCCGATAATACATTGTTTAATCCTTGCTTTATCTTTATATCGTCTAGACGTCTAGAGATCTCAAGAATTGCTGATTAAGGAGACAAAAGGTGGGGGGTAACCTGGTTCTCACAATTTTTAAATCGGATTTTTATGTTATGTAAATTAACACGTGGATTACGAAAACAGCATAAGGTGATACTATAATCATACCATTTGCACATTCTTACTTTATTTGTTCAGTGGTCAATATACGCTTAATTACCTATCTGAAAAATGCCGGTACAAGATTATAAAAAGCGAAAGCAAAGATTTTACGAAGAAGGTGCTGCAATCACCCATATTGACCCAGAATCCTCTTCGGTAGGTACGCAGTAATTTAGCAGAACATTCTGAACAGAAGCATTGTAAAAGACTAGTCCTACTGGTTTAAAATCCGCAAGTGCAGTGCATTTTAAAATAAGAAATGCTAAAGACAACTCCACTCGAGGATTCTGGTAATAAATGAAATTTCAACAACAAAATTACCCGAGTCCCTCAGTGACTCCTCTCAAGGATTCTGGTAATAAACTCTTCATTTCAGCTTAGGCATTAAACAAAATGATAAAATTGGTGAAGTTTCCTTTCGGATTATAGTAGAGCACAACTTGACTGCTATTCCAAAGGCTAACGACAAATTAATTTCCGTCATGGTTCGTCCAATTATTGTCATTTTAAAAACAGTATTTTCTTCTTTGAATTATTCATCTGATAAATGGGTAAGGCTTGAAAATATTGTTATTGCCCATACTGAGAATCTGAATTTTAGTCATATAAAAGCCAAGGTGACGACGTTTAGCCGCTAAACGTCGTTGATTATGATTGAGCAAACTGCAGCCTCACAGCTAAACTGTACATGAACTTCCATAACCATAAGCATCAAAAGTCACTGTCTTAGACATTTTTCTTAGTGGTATATTCCAATATATGAGCTGCAAGGCATTATAATCTTGTTCTATAGCATACGTTTCTCTAGTATCACCTAACATAACTAGATATTCCGAAAGTTTTAATTGATACGGAGTACTATAATATTTATATAGAGAATGAAATTATTATATTCATGATCTCACAAGTCACTCCTTCCAGTTTCCGAACTAAATGATACAAAAACAAAACCGAAATTCTGGTACAAGAAAAGAAACACCTACCACGTAACGAAAACAAAACCAAATAAGAAAAACTGAATTGGTAAGTTCATTGTAAAGGAAGACTGACCTGGAAGTCTGGAACATAAAGGGCGAAAAATTAACGATGCTGCAACGCTGCCTTTTCAACAGATTACTGGTACATGAATCCCGAATATTACATTTCTGAATCACAGACGTCTAACACGCTGATATCATATCTTCCTCAGTTTGTCCGTATAAGAATGTCTGCAAAAAATAACTTAGACATTCAACCACCACTTTTACAGCTACTTGTTCTGTTGTTCGTAAGGCTCGCTTGTGAAAAGCCTGCAAAACAAAGAGGGTACTCACTGACTTGAGCGACAAGTCCCTAAAGCCTTGCAAAGAATTACCGAACTGCAATTACTCAACAGAATCAACATTGAGGGAACAAGAAAATTTACGTATCCAAGACCTGAAGACCATAACAAGCCCATATCCATTTAAACCATACAAATCTCTAATCAATCACTACATAATTGCCAAACAAAAAATATTACTGATTCTTGTCAAATACACGCATAAATAATTCTTGAAAATGCCAATGACATCTTCCAATCGATTTGTTTGGGGATGACAACTGATGTAAAACATCTATTAAACTGACAAGCGTGCTCATGCTATAGATAAACCTCGTAACCTTTCCTGAAATGTGTCATTGTGAACGGAGAAAAACACATAAGAAATGGCCTTACATTACAGACCAACTCATTTTTTTTGGGTGAAATGTAAGTCATATATTGATCAAAAGCTCAAAGAGCAAGCACCATTACAACATAGATTTCAGTGAGTCCTTTATATCAGGATCACTTACTACAACATTCTACTACCAAATACAACCAATTACAATCAGCACCAAACCATTACAAACAACAGATAATCAGACTATAACAGACCCATACCAGAGCACCACTACTGGTTATCACGCTTCATTATGCCCTTGAAAACACCAGTAAGTCTACTCCTGCAATGTTCTTTAATATGCTGCATCAACCTCTTTGGATGAATAACATAACCCTCGACTCTGCGGGAATTTCTAGCTCTTCAGATACCATAAAACATACCCACCACAAGAGAACTACTCCCTCCTTTCCGGTCAATTGTTTACCTATTCCATTTTGGGGTGTCTTAGTCAATTGTTTACCTTTCTATTTTAGGAATGGCTTTGATGGGTAACTTGATTCTCCACACTCAATTTGGTCCACTTGTCATCCAATAATTGGTCCACTCCTCTTTCCTTGGTTTGTGCCAAAACCAAAGGTAAACAAATGACCGAGACAGAGGGAGTACTAACTAATATTATCAACATGGAAGGCTTTCTCAACTTCAAAACATACTCACAGGTTAACAGTCTTTTATCAGGGATATGCAACCATTCTGCCACAATTTTAGAACAACGTTTTGCATATGACAGTCCTGAAATAAATGCTCACGAATCACGATCCTCATTTTGAACCCCATTTTCCCAAGCCTATTCAAGGTAGGTAGTCTCCGATGCTTTATCAGCCACATAATAAAGTACTGTTTAGGTATGTTATACAGATTCCAAACCACTTTACACCAAGGAACCTTAACATCATTTGTTTGATTTAACCAATTGTAACCAGCTGCTATAGTATAATCAGTTTTACCTCCCAGCCATCTTCCATTAATATAAGCTGCTTTAAATTTGTTCTTTACCTCACACTTTTCTTCAAGACCAAGAACTGTAGCAAGTAGATTCATATCACATCCTCTGGACCCCTTTCAGACATATATTGTCAATCCATTTGATCCAAAATGATCTTTTTTGCTAGAATTACTTGCTAGGGAGTGTCAAGAGAAGTTGGCAGTGACAATTCGCTCTTAACGATGCGTGAGCGAATCTGGTAAACTTTAATTACCTCAGAGACAGTATTAGTATTTCGTCTACTATGCTAAATAAAAGTTCTCCTGTGGCCCTTTGTCAACTTTCAACACAGAGCCTACACAAAGTGCTCACTAAACGACTCATAAAGAAACAACTTTATTTTGAAAGCATGAACAACTAAATTGAGGCATTTCTAATCCCGCCAACCGCTAGAGACGCAGTTCGAAATGCAGCTAACCAAGAGTAGCAGTGGGTTTGAAGCCGAGCCTTTCCAGCAATGGGACAATTAACCCTAGAAAGAGCAGTTTTTCTTGTCCCTTTGTCCACGAAAAACTTAATACTATGTATTATATTGGTGAATGGAAGCAAAACAAGGTCTCTGTATGGAAAATTGAAGCTTATAGTCTTACCGGTTTCATACACCAGAGCCTGAAGAATAATCTCCACCTGAATGAGCATGAATAGTAGTTGAGAAAGGAAGACGAACAAGTCAAATGTGAAAGAACAACAAGATGACAACATCTTCCATAGACGTCCTAGGGAGTATTAAGTTATCATACAATGTCAATTCACAAAAATGCGACATTAAGAATGCAATATGAAATAAATAATATCGGTGTTAATTAAAGTTTTGCATGCGAAGCATCATATGCCCTAGGGAGTGTCGATATAGCCATGTAATCAGGATTACAGACAGTGAGATGTGTGCCGAAAAGAACTAAAAGAATGATTAGAATAGCTAAGCATCAACCAGCTACAAGCTTTCTGCAAACGAAGTTCCACCACAATTCAGCACTTTCAGAACTTCAACAAAGTTTTCAGCATTTTGTAAGGGTTGTACTAATCATTTGAAATGATTGTAGTTATCCCTGATTGTAGAGCATACATGATAGGAAATAAACCAGAGGGACACATTCCCAGTGAGCGCTAGAAAGACGCCCAACCAAATTGATTCATCGTGTTAGACATTAATTCATGCCTGAAACAACATACTTTGTCAAAATCTTTCACCAGATTGGCAAAGCTCTTTTATTTCGTTCGCTGCAATAGTTTACAGAATACAAGTTTCACTTTCACTTCATAACAACAGAGAAATAAGCTAGCAACACGTGAGAAGCAGGGAGACCAAACAACATACCTCTCATCTCGCCAAGAGCTTCACACATCTCATTCAAAGTAATAGGAATATTTATAATAGTTGGGCCTCAACCATAACCTTAAGGTTTTGGTTGAGATGGTTCATCTATCATGGTATCAGAGGCAGTGTGACCGAAGGTCACGGGTTCAAATCCTGGCAACCTCAAAACTCCTCAAAAACTCACAAAGTGAAACCTCAACACATGGTACGGGGGAGCGTATGCACCAACCACTCTTCAAGCTCAATGGCCATTTGAGTGAGGGAGCGTAATAGGAATATTTATAATAGATGGGCCTCAACCATCACCTTAAGGTTTTGGTTGAGATGGTTCATCTATCACAAAGCAGGAGTAACGAGTATGCTCGACAATCTAGAAAAAACAGACCTTAGCACAGAGTAACACAGATAATGCAAATGTTTCAAAGTAGGTCAATCCAAAGCCATACGAAACCATTACCTTAACCTCTCAAAAGGCACCTGCTAACTCGAGCAAAAGATTAATGTTCAAACTTGTTCAGTATCATTAAGCATCAAACAAGTTGATCGCGGAATCGCATGCCTACATCAACGCAATATAGTGTTTCATCCATGGTTACCGAATTCGCTCGGTGCCCTACGAATCGCGAATTGTTAAAAGCGAATTCTATTAGGTTCCTTACTGAAAATACATATAACACACCTTCTATAAGAGCGAATCGCGAATTGGTAATGACGTATTCATAGCGAATTCGGTAACCATGGTTTCATCGGTAAAATCCAGCGATAATTCATCATATGTTCATCAAACAAAATGCAAAACAAAAACAAACACAAAATTGGGGAAATAACATCTGATTAAAGTTCCAAGAATGATCAGTATGTAGCGAAATTGTTACCAGAATTGGAATTGAAATCGTCTATAGATCAATGATTGAAGAACATTTGCAGAGAAAGCGACGAAACCCTAGAATATGACTTCGGCTAACGGTTGAAGATATTTGGGGATTTGAATTCTTAGCGTATCAGACAATCAATTTTGTTTCGGTAAAACACGCTTACTATGGCGGGAAGGCTTCGCTTGGGTTCCTACTTCCTAGAGTAGATCGGGAAAATAGTGACCTGATCCGACTCGAAAACCCGACACGGAGTTAACAGGTTTGGGATGAGATATTATGACCCATTTAAGTAATTGAATTGACATGAAAACGACGAAAAAGTTAACTGGTCGGGTTAGGGTTGGGTCTTACGACATAACCCTTGCACGAATAACTCATTTAATTTAAATGGGTTGAAATCAAATTGGGTTGATTTGATAACTTATTTTACCCATATAAGTAAATAACCTTATATCACATGCAAAGCTATACGGTTATATCAAAGTAAAGAAATATCCAAATGAGATGTTTAAATCCTACATTTTTAAAAAGATTTAGTATCTCAAAAAATGTATTCTAAATAAAGAATATAAGTGGCACAACTAGTCATGAATTCATTTGACATGTTGGGTGAACGGAGCGATGCATAACTTTTTTTTTTTTTGGTTCAAATGAGTGCACTATGTAGCGGGTGAGAATCGAATCCTCAACTTCATGGTTGGGGTAAGAGAGCTCTTACCACTTGAGCTAGCTCTTGTTCTCGGAGCAATGCATAACTTAAATGACAAAGAAAAACATCTTTGATTTAGAGGTGAACAAATGGCTTACGCCCAGTGGCCCACACAGCCAAGTCCGCTTTTTTGCAGGGCTTGGGCCAATTATTCAAGCCCAAAACAGGACCATGGGCCGCGTAAAAAGACCCATTGTAATTTAGAGACGAGTTTGGGGCAAGCTTTAGGCCCGAGTTTTTGGCCACCCCGGTACAAATTTATTAAAGAGGACGAATTTTTATGAATATAAAAAGATGTAATAAAATTTACAAGAAAAATTCGTAAAAATACATATACATTCATTAAAGTTAAAGAGGGATGTCTTTTTAATATAAAGTATATTTACAAATGGAGGAAGTATCTTTTTACCAATTATATTATTTTTTAATCTAACACATGTGTTTCACATGGCAAGTCGTAAATCTTAGGGCTCGGAAACCCATTTGAGCCCAAAAGCTTAGTCTCACCTATTTAGGTTGGGTTTGGGCTCACAAAAAAAGCCATACAGTTTGCTCACCTTTGCCCTACAAAAGGGCTATTTTTTTTATTTTTTTTTATAACATAATATTTTCGTAAGATATATTTATAACATAATATTTTCGTAAAAAAATATAGTTTATTTTCGTAACATAATATTTTGTTTTGATAACTTGCATATATTTATATATGTTTGTATTTATCATAAGATATCGGGTAATCAAATAAAACAAACGTTAATATTATTAGATATTAACTCTGGATTTTTCTCCTTTTGAGTCAGTCATATGCTATAAGATGTAACCTATAGGAGAGTTGCTGTTTATTTTTTATCTTAGCTCGGTTCAAACCCACATACACACGACCCATGATCACCTCTACTTTGATCTTCCACACCTTTGGCGGTAGCATAATCAAGGTTTAAAACAAAGCTAAAAACCCACTCTCCATTGGTGTCGCGGCATAATCCTTCCGCGCCAGATTTCCCTCTGAGCATCCGTCAATGGTTACCTTTTTCGGATTTACCAAATAAAGATCTCACGTATTTACGTTGTCCAAAATTTCTTCTGGAATAGTATCATTTTAAGATGAAATGATTAGTACACGATTTTGATCCATAAATCAAGAAAATTAAAGTTAAATATCTAATGCAGCTTTTTTTCTTTACTAACTTGCTTGTTGATGCTAATAATACTGTGAATTCAAGGTCAAATGTATAGCTAAAGCTATGAGTTAATTCCAAGGTAACATGGTGTAAATTGTACTTTGACATCTCTTATTAGGCTTTTTATGCTTTGGTTAAGTATCTTTATAGTCCCAACTC
>VHZZ01000204.1:120372-133227 GCA_009801015.1 Silene noctiflora
TTGTCAATTGGTAACTGACGTGATCTGGAATGGTTAATTAAATTTAAATGTGTATGTATGATGTATGTAAGTAATTTTGTGAGGTTCCGACCTCGTGAGTGGTAGTACGGTATGATATTCATAAGATCTCTATCTGATTAGTCTAATCCATGTAATATGTTGTGTATTGTTATCTAGTAAGGCGATATTAGGAAGGCGTGATGGATGGTTGGGTCGAGTTATGAGGTTATTAACATTCCTTTTCAAGGGCGTGTTTATGAAACTGTATAAGTTGCAAAGATTATCGATGTGACTGTTGTGTTCCGGGTTGCGATCTGGGAACGGTACTCCGGGTTGCGATACAGGTACCTTCGCGGGCGGTGGTGCGATGCCGTCATCGGGGAAGGGGAGGGGGAGGGGGGGTGGAGACGGAATAGTTGTGAAACGAATTTTGGAATCTTTTGTTCATTCTATTGTTGGTATATGATTTAGTGTCGTATTTTAATTCCGTTCTTTTAATTTTCGACTTGAAGGGAACTTCTTATGCGGTTGCTTTGTCGTCATATTTTCGTAGATATCTTATTAATGAGGCTTGGTTGTTGGAGTCCATTTAAACTTGATTGGATAAGTCAGTCATAGACTAAGTAGTATCAGGAGGTTAGCGGTTAGCGGGGTGTTATGTCGTGTTGAGCTAGAAACTGTAAGTAGCGCTTCATCTTTTGTTGCCATAGTAAGGATAAGGTGTTGGGCATGAATACCGTATTAGTGTGTGGACAAGTTTGGAGCGATAAAAGAATTTCTGAGGATCGCACTAGTGTGTAAGGTTTTGGGTCGTGTGCTATGTAGTTTGGATAAGTGGGTGCATAACGGAGGATATTATTGTGCGGTGGTGCAGATGAGTTAACTTAATAGAATATGTTGAGGGTTTTGTCGAATATGTTAGGTAGTGAGAGGATGATTGGAGGTATGGAAATGGTTAGAGAGAGGATTGGATATGGGAGTAGTTATCGGGGTTAATGTTTGATGTTAATAATGGAGGGGAGTAGCTAAGGATCTAGTACAGGTTGGGTTACGAGAACGTAAGATTTATCTTCAAAGGAGTAGGAAGCGACAAATAAAGTTTGAAAGTTCTATATGTTGTCGTATATTGTAGAATTAAGGATGGATTTGTGGTTGGGGATCGTTAAAAGTAATGGTTGTGCTCATGGTTTTATGTATTTGAAATGAATGGATATAGAGTAATATGGTAAGTGTGTATGGTTGTGATATGGTTTACGGTTGTGGGTATTTACGGTTGTGAGTGTGAGCAAACTTCGAGGACGAAGTTCATTTTAAGGATGATAGGATGTAAAATTTTATTTCTAGTGGTTGTTCTTGTTGGTAAAGTGTATTTTTATTGGGTTTATTAGTGGCAGTAGGATAAGTAAGACGGTGTTAGCGGTGCGTTGGTGCGACCGTTGGCGGTATTTAACAGTATTATGGTGTTTAGTTGAGTTGGGGTAGGGAATAGAAGAAGAGGGTTGTGTTTTGCATATATGAGTGTGAACTTCGAGGAAGAAGTTCGTTCTTAAGAAGGGAATATTGTAATACTCCTAATTTTTGGTCGAGGAGTACTCGGTCGAGTAGGGAGTACTAGACGTAGTGTGTTTAGTCAGACTTCTGACTGGGTGTATAAAGCCCGCCTTATTAGAGACCGTTGACTGACCTAATGACCATAGGGGACCCTTAGTAAGAGGTGGACGAGGGAGTTATATTACATTCCCGAAGAGCTACTCAACCTAGTAGAGGTCACTCGGTCGAGTACTATGGGTACTCGACCGAGTGCAGCCTACTCGGCCGAGTATGTATGTCCATACTCGACCGTGTTCGCGTCTGACATCGTGTTATGTTAATACGCGGAAGTTACGACTTAACTCATTTCCGCCTTATCCTTTATCATTTTCTAAACATTATTTCTCTATCTCCCAAAGCCTTCCACCTCTTACTACCCTAATCACTACTTGGCCATTGACCTTATTTGGGTAGATTATTAGCCTACGCTTGGAGTCATCTCATGGAGTCATCGCCGTCATCGGCATCGGTGTGTCTTCAAGGTAAGTTTGTGGATATTTGTTAGTTGTCTTAGATTAGTTTTGTTAGCATATTAATAGGGTGTAAACGTGTTGTAGGGGACGATGTGGATTCTTGCTAGGCATGATGTGATTGATGCATTTATATGGAATAGCAAAAATGTAGGATTTCCTTACTCAGTTTCAGTTAATGCCTGATTGTTTGCTAGTCTTTGTATTGTCTGAATGTGATGATCTTACTATGTGGATGTGGATGGCCTTGTGATGGTTATGGTGACGATGTAAGCATGATTGTATATGAGGATTGTGGAGTCATCGTCGAGAATAGTCTTTACCCCCTATGTTCGCCCCTTGTGAGTCCCGTCACAAAAGGGGGATATGCAGATTAATGATCCGGGTACGCTCGTTGCGATGAGCGGGGCTGAGGTGACAAGACCTGTGGCCCGTCACTGGCAGTGCACGTCACTCGTTGCGATGGGTACTGGGTTTTATTGAGGTGTGGTGGTGGATTTGGTGTGAGGAAGGAAGTATGCATTTGTTATTACTTACTTGTATAGTGTGCCTTGTACTTTATGTTTTTTTTACTGACCTTGTGTGGCGTTTGTGGTGTTCGCTTTGTTGTCTGTGTCAGCGGTGATCCATTGATATGGTTGGCAATAGTGAGCAGATGTACTTTTCAGGTGTCTTGTGTTGACTCGAGCTGGATGTGTCTGCTAGGCTGGAGAGATCCCGTGAAATCGATTCAGTAGTCGGATGATATAGTTTCACCAGTTGAATCTCTTTTGGATAAGTGTGGTAGTTTCTTTCAGTGTTTCCAGTGTATTTTTTAAATAAAGTATTAAGTGTTATTTTATTGTAAATTTGATATTCTTACCTTAGGTAACCGATATGGTAACGCCCTTACTTCCTGGGGAAGGTCTAATTAAGGCTCCTTAGTAAGTAAGGGTGTTATAGGGTGGTACTCGACCGAGCTAAGGTGACACTCGGTTCAGTAGGCTGTACTCGGTCGAGTGTCTTTGGTACTCGACCGAATACTTGGTTATATACGGATTTTTCCGTCGAGTTGACTAAGATGATTAGAAGTAATAATATTCATTTCCGTCAGTTTCTATTCATTTTTACAAAACCTAAAAATAGTTCTCTACTTCTCTAATCACCTTAATCATCCCCAAAGCAAGATGTTTAGCATCTTGATTAATGGTTTTCGTAGTTTGCTCGCCAAACAAGATATAAGTTCTAGATTCCTGTCTTACTGCTTTTCTGTCAGTCGTAAACCCTAGATTGGCTTGATTTGGGGGAAATTGGGGAATTGGTAATTGGGCATACTAGATTGATTTTTGAGGAGTAGTTAGTAATTGTATGTGATTATTATATGTAGGTGACGGTCTTAGGAAGATTTGCTATTGATTTCTTATGTGTGCTCGGATTGCAAAAAGGTAGGGTTTCCCTACTCAGTTACTGTATGTTTGATTATGAGATTATGATGCTTTAAATGTTCATGGTTGTTGGATTGTTGTTGCGATTTGTATATTGTGGTTATTGTAGAATGTTGTGAAGCCATTTTCGGGAGATGGTGTTCACCCCCATGTTCGCCTCTTGTGGCTCCCGTCACAAGGGGGATGTGCACATTAATGATCGGGGTTCGCTTGTTGCGATGAGCGCGGCTTAGGTGGCAAGGCTGCGGCCTAACACTGGCGGTGTGAGTACCTGTTGCGATGGGTAACCTGCCAGGTCTGGGATGCTGTTCAAACATTTGTATTTAAAGGATGAAATTTGTGTATTGCAGGATTATGTTGTATTGATTGTTGCTTTGTAGCTCATGATTGGTTATACAACTTCTCGCGGGTCGGATTGCGATTTCGCCGAGTCTTCTATCAATATTCCGCTGTCTTGTTAACGTTAGATTATTGCCTTATTTTGGAGTTGTATTTCAGTTTTGGATTTTAAGGTTTTGGCTTGTAATCGACTAAACTTCTATTTACTTTATTTAAACGTTCTTTTATGGTCTATTTGATATACTTACCTCAGGAAACCGAGATGCTAGCACCTCCATTCGCTAACGTAGGCCTTGGTAAGGCACTTTGGTAGATGGGGGTGTTACATAGGATATATTTGTTAGGTACGCGATAAGCATATCAAATTTTGGCGCCGTTGCTGGGTAGCACGGCTTTGTTGCTTTTTGATTAGTTGAACTTTATCTTGTTTTTCTTTGTCTCAAGGAACACTTGTTCCTTGAGACTGTTACTCAAAATCTTGTCTAGGTGGTTGTCGTATTCCCAGTGTAAGAAGCCGAACACTTACCCACATAATCCCCAAGAATTGCGCACGCGGTCCTTTCACTTTGAGCCCTTAGATTTCTTATTTCCATTCATGTGTTTTCATTTCTACTTTTAGGTTCATTTAGTACTCCAAGACTACTTCCTACGTGTCGAATCTTGGAGTCTCGTTTTTTGTTTATGATACGCTTTTAGGCGTTTAGAAACGAATCACTAAACTGCACAATCAATGTATCCTGCTACAGGAACCAAACTATCAAATAAGCCTCTTTGAGGAGTACTAGTCTATGAAAAACCGCTTCTCATCTTTAAGGTTAATATTGCTTGTCTCTTTCTTTCAATAATCTTTTTGCTTACTTTTCTTGCTTTTGTGTGCCGGACTTTGATAATCGTGACTAGGATTCCCGACACACACCCCGAGTCCCGAGAAACGTGCTAGTGGGCGATCCCTCACTAGTGCGAGACCCTTGTTGCTTGCTTTCTTTCCCTAGATTCGGGCAAGGGTGCGCACCATGATCCGGCTAAAGTACTGGACCGTGACATTTGGTATCAGAGCCAGGTCTTCGAACGGGTTTCTGCAAGCCGCATTTTGTTCATCATGATCGAGAAAATGGGAAAAAGTATGGAAGAGCGAATGTGCTACTTCGAGGATGCATTCGAAAATCGACTTCCTAATCTCGAGAGCATTGTGATCCGGATAGGTATGAACCTCGAAGATTTGGTTAAGACGGATAATAGCCTCGAGTCGGCGATGGCCGGAATGGATTCCCGGATCGATGCGATTAGGGATGCAATCCCGAAAGACCGGGAGGAAGATTTCGCTCACCTCCATTGAAAGATCGAGGAGCTAGAGAATAATTGGGCCACGCTCATGAAAGCCGTGGCCAATGATGGGAAATCTTTGGGGGCCCGTAATATGAAGGCGCCCCAACATCGTACCTATGATGGGGCGAGGAATTCGAAGGTTGTCGATAAATTTGTTTTCGATATGGAGCAATACTTCCGAGTAAGTGGGCTCGATGAAGAAGCGAAAGTCGACACAGCAAGCATGTACTTGACAGACGATGCCAAGTTGTTGTGGAGGGGTAAGTACAAGGAAATTGAAGCGGGCACGATCACGGTGACATCGTGGGCTGACTTCAAGAAGATTTTGTGGGGATCACTTCTATCCTGAGAACACTGAGTTTGTCGCTCGTCGGAAGCTGAAGGAAGTGAAGCACACCAAATCAATCCGTGATTATGTGAGGGATTTCTCATTGTGCATGCTCGAGATTTCCGAGATGACCGACACGGACAGGACATTCGAGTTCATCAATGGATTAAAGTGGTGGGCTCAACATGAGGTAATGAGGCATAACCCCAAGACTTTGTCTTCAACCATATCTACCGCGGAGCGGCTTCTCGACTTCCACGGGGAGCGAGAGGCGCCTCGAGACGTGGCATCAGCAGAGAATACTAGTGCACCTCAGTATGGGTCTAATGAAAAGAGGCCGCAAGCTAGTTCGGTTTCGGTTGGGAGCAGTCGGTTTTACAAACAAGGGAGTCAAGCTCGATCGGGGAGTAACGGGAACTCCTTCACAAGCTCGTCTTCGAAGTTGGGAAAATCTACTGTGTCTACAATGAAGACGTTGTTTGCGTGTTTTGTGTGCTTGGTCCCCATAAGATGGCTAAATGTCCCAACAAGGCAGAGTTTAATGCGATGTTACAGAACATGACGAAGGCAGCTCAAGAACATCTCGATGGGGCACTAGCCGACTATCATCAAGAGTATGACGAAGGCTCGAGTGATGATGAGGACCAGCCACAAATGGGCTCACTTTGAAAGAATAGTGCGATGGGGAAATTGGACGAACCCCTCACCATGAAACCTATGGGGCTCATGTACATACGCTTGATGTTCAATGGGAGGCAGGCACGAGCAATAATCGACTCGGGCTCCACCCACAACTTTGTAACGAAAGAAGAAGCCGATCTGTTGGGACTGTTTTTGAGCGATGATAATAGCAGCTTGAAGCCTGTTAATGGGAAAATGAGATGTATCCAAGGAGTGGCTAAAAGGATCGTGGTCATGGTGGGTGAGTGGATTGGGGAGCTCGACTTCACCATCGTTCTGTTCGATGACTTCAAGTAAGTACTCGGGATAGAATTCTTTCAGAAAGCCTTAGTGGTGTTAAAGCCGAGTGACGGAACAATGCTGCTAATGGGGTCTTTCGTAGTGAAGACCGTGGATATAGACGATGATAAGAGGAACCCTCGAATCTACGTAATAAGGGTCATAGCAACGTCGAGACGAGAGGTGCCAACTTCGAGAATGGCCAAAGGTTCAACAGAACCGACGGTGAGCAAGACCCGGGTTAAAAAAAATGCTAAGTGGCCTGAGAGACAGAACGAGTGTCTTACACCTCGGAAGGAGGTAGAAAATTGGGGTTGAGAGACCCAAGGAAGAAGGCCTTGTGACATTAGAAGGCCACATTGAAGTAATGTCTCAACGTCCTAGTGTGAGGGTCCGCCGACCCAAATGAGAAGGCCTCGTACCTTTAGGGGGTCGCGTCGAAATGTTGATTCGACGTCCTGGAGAACTCACTTACCCTTGAATACAGATACTGAAGTAGTGATGGACAAGGTGAAGGTGTGGTGCAGCAAGAATCTGTAAAAATCTCGCGATATTGGTGAATTACTTCCACTTGATCCCGGGCCCGAGAAAACCTTGCGTAGATGGTTATGATTCTTGAAGGAAATTACTGAAGCTAAATTTCTTGCGCAGCTAGAAAGTGCGAGAAAATCTTATCAAGAGGATCTTCAAATTCTTGAGGAAGAGTAAGCTTCTAGTTCGCAACCAACAACCAAGAAGATTGTTCGGTCATCTGATCATTCAAAGCCCACCGCGGCCATGCTTCATAGAGGTATCATTACTACCTAAATAAGAGCGGCGGATTTTGAGATAAAACCGGGTTTCATAAGCCTTGTTGAGAGGAAGGAATTCAGTTGAGGTCCATTGGAGGAAGATCCAAACTTACATATCTAAAACTTTTATGACTATTGCTCAATGATTAGACAAATGGGAGTCATAGAATCTCAGATAAGGGAGATACTTTTCCCTTTTTCTTTGAAGGACAAGGCTAAGTTATGGATCAATAGCCTTGACAAGACCGCAATTGAGATTACCGATTGGGATTCTTTAGCTCTAGCATTTTATCAAAAGTATTTTCCACCGGAAAAGACCCAACAATTGAGAAGCCAAATCACGGGATTCCGTCAAAATGGTAATGAAAGCTTAAATGAGGCATGGGAGAGATATAAAGAATTGCAAAGACAATGCCCTTATCATGGGTTGGATCCATGGTTCCTTGCCATTACATTCTATAATGATTGTTGTGTCGAGTCTCGTCGAGTTTTGTACTCCGCTAACAATGGAAGGTTCGATCAAGTTGATACATAACTTGCTCATGCTACTATTGAATCCATGGCGGTCCATTATTCTCAATATGCCAACTCTCGTAACATTCCATTGAAGGCCAAGGAAGAAGATCCAAGCATATGTTTTTTGAAAGCTCAAGTAGCTCTTCTTCAACAACAAATTAACAACAACGAAGCAAGTTCATCACCAGCTTATGAAAAAGTCAATGTTACAAAAAAAAATCATTGTGTGTGAAGCATGTGGAGATACAGGACATGGTGTACAAGAGTGTAGGGGTACAATTGAGCAAGTGAATGCTTATCAAAACATCAAGCAAAATAACAACCCTTTCTCCAACACCTACAATTAAAGCATGAAACACCATCCATACATGTCCTGCAACAGCACCAATGTGCTAAATCCACAACATCAAATTCATAATGTGCCACAACAACAAAGGCAAGCTCAAGTCTCTCCACCGGGTTTTCAAAATCAAAGTCAAAGACCTAAAAAGATTTCAACAACCTTTCAAAAATCAAAAAGATCAAGTTCAATCATCAAATTACCAACAAAACACTCAAGGGATGAGTGAGATTGAGGCTTTGATGACACAAGTGGTCGAGACACAAAACAACATGGCCACCCACATTCAAAAGAGAGATCAAGCTTGGGATGCGGCCATTAAAATGCTCGAAACCCAAATAGCCCAACTTGCTACATCTAATGCCCAAAGACAACAAGGTCAATTGCTACCTCAAGGTGCACAACCTCATGACACTGCAAATGCTATCACCTTGAAGAGTGGTACCAAATATGATGAACCCTCTATGCCAAATGTTGAAGATGGGTTAGTTGGTGAGAAAAATGGTGATGTTGATGATGGCAAAAAGGTTGATGAAGCAATAAAGGATGGTGAGGTTTTAAATAAAATTGATGAGCTAATAGTGGTAGAAGATGTGGAGGATGCTCCTTCAAAGAAAGATGATCAAGTCAAAGTGTCGGAAAAGATTCAAGTGTCCTTCCATCATAGGTTGGCAAAAGCTCAAAAAGAGACTCAATTTGGTAAGTTCATGGAAGTAGTGAAGAATTTGCAGGTAACTATTCTTTTTACCGAATTAATCACCAAAATCCTCTCTCATACCAAGTTTACGAAAGACATTTTAACTAAGAAGAAGACTTTTGATAGTCTTGAAACAATTGCATTCATCGCCGTGTGTAGTGCTCTTTTGCAAACTAAGTCCCCTCCTAAGTTAAAGGACCCCAATAGTTTCTCCATTCCATACACCATTGGCACCTACACCATTGATAAAGCTTTATGTAATCTAGGTTCTAGTGTGAGTGTGATGACATACTCCATTTGTTAAAAGTTGAATATGGGTGTCTTAAAATGTACTAGTGTCACCTTGCAAATAGCGGATCGTAGTTGGAAAATTTTTCATTTCGGTTGATTTTATTATTCTTGACATGGCTAAGGATTCTCAAATCCCAATCATTTTGGGAAGGCCGTTTTTACATACCGCGGGAGCGATAATTAATGTCAAAAATGGTAAATTAACTTTGGAAGTTGGTGATGACAAGGTCACTTATAATTTGAATAGTGCCATGAAGAGTCCAGTGCTAGAAGTGTCATGTTATTCCATATAGGTTATGGATGTTGTTGATGTTGTTGTAGATGACTCATTGCCTCGATCTTTAAGCAAAGATCCTTTAGAGGCAGTCTTGTTGTTGGAATATTTTTCAGGTGATGGCGATATTGGAGGTGAAGAAATTTATTGTTTGGAGGTTGAATTAAATGGAGATGAGCTACCTTTAAAGGAAAGCTCTCAATTCATAGGTTTGGTTGCCAACCCTAGAGAAGTTTAGGTACAAAAACCCGAACTTAAACACCTCCCCTTGAGTTTGAAATATGCTTTTCTTGATTAGTCGAAAATGTGTCTGGTCATAGTTAGTGCTCATTTAAATAAGAGTCAATTGTCTTCATTGTTGGATGTGTTGAGAACACATAAGAAAGACATTGGTTGTGAACTTGATGATTTGAGGGGCGTAAGCCCCGAATTTTGTATTCATAGAATCCATTTAGAAGAAGACCATAAACCATGTGTCCAAGGTCAACGTCGATAAAATCCTAACATGCAAGAGGTGGTCAAAAAGGAAGTCTTGAAACTTTCAGATGCGAGAATTATCTATGCCATTCCGATTCCAAATGGGTAAGTCCGGTCCAAGTGGTCCCCAAGAAAAGAGGGACTACGGAAGTAAAAAATGATAAAAATGAACTCAATCCAACTCGAATTGTTATGAGATGGAGCATTTTTATTGACTATAGAGGTTGAATTTGGCCACCAAGAAAGACCATTACCTATTGCCTTTTATTGACAAAATGTTGGAGATGTTGGCATATCATAAGTACTTTTGTTACTTAGATGGTTACTCGGGTTTCTTCCAAATACCCATTCACCCTGATGACCAAGAGAAGACCACTTTCACTTGCCGTTATAGTACATTTGCTTACCGTAGGATGCCTTTTTGTCTGTGTAATGCCCCCGCTACTTTCCAACGTTGCATGATTAGTATTTTCTCCGATTACATTAAGTCCATTATGTAAGTTTTTATGGATAATTTTAGTGTTTATGGGTCTTCATTTGATGCATGTTTGGCTAACTTGACCAAGGTTTTGAAGAGGTGTGAAGAAGGTGATTTGGTATTAAATTGGGAGAAGTGTCATTTTATGGTGAATGAAGGAATGGTACTTGGTCATATTGTTTCAGAAAGAGGTATTGAGGTGGAGCGTGCTAAGGTCCAAGTGATTGAACAACTCCCCCCTCATGTGAATGTTAAAGGTGTAAGGAACTTATTAGGGCATGCGTGGTTTTACCGCCGCTTCATTAAAGATTTTTCCAAAATTGCTAAGCCCCTTACCGAGCTCCTTTTAAAGGATGCTCCATTTGTGTTTACTAATTCTTGTCTTGAGTCATTTAGAATGATTAAGAAAGCTTTGAACTCCGCACCCATCATCCAATCACTGGATTGGAATTTGCCGTTTGAATTAATGTGCGATGCTAGTGACTATGTTGTCGGTGTCGTGGTTGGACAAAAGAAAGACAGAGTACTCCATGCCATGTACTATGTAAGCAAAACTTTGTTTGAGGCTCAAATCAACTATGCCACAACCAAGAAAAAGCTTCTTACTATTGTCTATGCCTTAGACAAATTCCTCTCTTATTTGATTAGGTCCCAAGTCATTGTCCACACCGATCATGCCGCTTTAAAGCATCTACTTTCAAAGAAGGAGGCAAAATCGAGGTTTATTAGATGGATCTTGCTCTTGCAAGAATTTGATCTTGAGATTCGTGACAAGAAGGGAGCCAAAAATGTTGTTGCTGATCACCTTTCCCGATTAAAAGTTGGTGATGGAGGTTTTCAAAAAACCTATTGATGATTCTTTTGCCGATGATTTCTTGATGTTATGTCAGCAGTCAATGTCTTACTATTAAGAACAACTCATGTTTTGGGCCTTGATAAAAAATACTTCGTTCCAACCACTCAAACGGTTCGAGCTTTCGATGGAACGATCCGCAGAGTAGACGGGATTGTTGATTTGGTGATTTAAACTAGGCTCATTGAAAGAAAGATCAATTTTCAGGTCACTGATGTGGCCTCTTCCTTTAATTTTATTTTAGGGAGGCCTTGGATCCATGGAATAAAGGCCATGTCCTCCACTTTACATCAAAAAATCAAGATTCCTCTCAAAGGGGAGACCATCACCATTAATGCCACACCTATCGTAGTAACTGGAGGAGACTTAACCTCCGAAGTAACACTTGACACCACTAGTGATACTTGTGGATTCGAGGTTATAAGTATGATGGAGTCCTCTCCCGAGCTAGAGAGCATGGACTTGTATACCGGGAGTCATGTTTGTGAGACAATCCTCAAGACTGGAAAATACTTTGGCTTCTCTTTATACCCTCGGAAAGAGGACACCATCGTACTAAAGCCAGTTGTCCCAAAAGGAACGGCATTCGGGTTGGGATATGAGCCTACCAATGAAGACTTCTTGAAAAAAAAAAAAAAAAAGCCAGTTACGGACCGGGAAATTGAAATGAGACCATATCCATTGACACTAAACAGATATTTCATGAAGGCTGGGGAAACGGGAATTTGTGTGGATTTTCCTGAACCTATTTTCGATAAGAAGAGTAAGAAAATGGTTCCCTAAATTGAGATATTCCAGGATTGTTACTATAATCCGGACGATGTACTAACCGTGATGCAGAAAAAGCCCAACCTACCCCAGTTGAAGACGGGAAGGCAGTGGGACTCCTTTTCGGAGAAGGGAAAAGCATAGTGGAAGCAAACGAAGATTTGGTTAGCATGATCCTTCGAAGCGATAGATTCGATCCCTATACCCTCATAACTGATGTAGATCCTAAAGGGACTATCTCGGGATGGAGGAAAACCGTCAAATGGACCGACAACAGAGGATTGCTATTAAAGTTGACTACATGAGAAAGAGAAATGTTCGAACCAGACGATGATTTTGAGTCTGAGTGTGACAGGAGTTCTAGGTTTATGTCTATGGAGTCGAGTGTCGAAGATACCCCTCCCCCAGCCTTTCCTTTTAATGTACCTTCCCCTAGTTATGGTATTTTGGGGCCTGTCCCGAATACCGCGCCAATTCCGCCACTGACCTCTGATCAGTTGGCCCAGTGGTATCTTTAAAATTAGTATAGCCTCGCAAGTGTAAGATTGCTCGTTTTAGCTTGCAAGGGTTGAACCCAAAGGACGGAATTTTGGAACTAGGAACGGTTGTTTATGCTCTAGTTTAACTCGAACAAAGAAAGAGGATTGAAATATAGACTAAAACAAGTAAAAACGGAACAATAACTAAAGATGGTCTAAAACAATTATTAAGAGAACTAGTTTGTTTGAGTTCACCTATATAGTTAGAGACGAAAATTAGGCATGAACTAATAATTATCTAGAGTTGATAGCAAAGGAAAGACCCGACCTCTCGATGTGAATCTAACCCCTAATTTAATATTAATTAACTTACTCATTCAATTAACCCTAGCCCACAAATTGTCATCAAAATCCTATTACTAGTCAAGTTACTCACCCAACATGTAGATAAATA
>VHZZ01000205.1:9620-22643 GCA_009801015.1 Silene noctiflora
CGCAAGCGATGTGGATAGTGTGTTTATACTATCTGGGGAGTCTGTATCGTGTTGTAAGTTGTATAAGGGAGTGTCTTTGGTAGTTGATCAAGTAGACTTTCCTATCGACTTACTTGAGTTTCCTTTTGATTAGTTTGAGATTATAGTCGGGATTGACTAGTTGGGTAAGTATAAAGCTAGTATCGACTGTCATCAGAAAAAGGTGTCCTTGAGGGGACCAAAAGGGGTTAAAATGTCTTATAGAGGGCTTGTGGTAAAACACAAGGTTGAATTTATCGTAGCGATGACTTTGAAGTCATATGTATGAAAGGGATGTCCTATGATTCTTGGCCATGTGAGAGATATGCGGATGGAGGAGCCAACAACAGCAGATATATCAGTAGTTGCTGAGTTTGAAGATGTTTTTCCAGAGGAAATACCAGGATTGCCTCCTAAGAGAGATATCGACTTCAGTTGGAACTTAAACCGAAAACGGGACCTATATCTAATGCCCCTTACCGTATAGGATCCAAGAAATTGGAAGAATTGTCTCATTACACAAAAAAGTTGGTTCTTATATAAACAAATTGGGTTTGAAAAAAACCAAGTCCTTCCAAAAATCAATAAATTGGTAGACATACAAATTAATTATGGTCCCCTTAAAAAACTTAATTTAAAGTTCTATTGTGACAAAAAGTTTTTGATTATTAAAATTATCAAAATATGACATGGCAAAGGAATATCTTTATAAAAAGTTTTTCCATTGCACTTGCCCTAAGACTCTAAATGAAATATTTTATTTCCGAATATCACATTACTCGAGCACAAGGTGACAAACTTGCTCAATAATACCAAATATGTTAGCATCCTATTATCAACGGTTGTTTGGTAGAGATTGTTTACAGTTGCGAGTATGTCAAATACAAGTATCTTCAAATATAGTAAGAGTGTCACATATGAGAATTCATGGTGGGGTCCCAATATCTTCTGAAACAAAATTTCAGAAAATTAACCATGAAATTAATCAAAGCATTGCATCCAATTATCGAATGCATGGAATCTTACGACGCCTGGTTACTATTACATAAAGAAAAAATAACTAACTTCTAAAATATTTTGCATGAAGGAACTCAAAATGTTTACTTTTGGATGCTCGTCATCATCTTTTTATCATTGTTTTACATAAATACAGCTTCACCACTTCAAGGTTTCACTGTCCTAGTATCACACTAAAAGGCAAACTAGTTGATTGAACCGCCAGAATAAACTTGGCAAGAAAAACTTGACAAGAAATCAAAGAAGTAGCCCCAGATAATTTTAACGGTAGGGTCTGTAGGAAGGGCTGTACATGCAGCTCTCAGCGTACTTAACCAGATTTTCCGGCTGTGGGAGCCTAGTTGCAAGACCTGAAAGAAAGCAGCGAACACCAAAACAAGAATTTTCATTTACGAGCAGTGGCCATCATATGTTCTACAGTCACTTCTATAATATAGAAATTTAAATTCAAAGTCTTCGAGTACAAAAGACAATATTTAGTTTTTCGGTGTAAAGAACCTCTGTTCTCGTAATTTGTATAGGCCACACTTTCCAGCTTTCCATGACATCATGAACAAGCGCTAATAAGGAGAAACTCACCAAGTTCATATGCTTTAGCGGCCACACTAGCTGCAATCTGGGCTGAGATTTTTCGGATGTCCTTAAATGGAGGGTACAATAGACCCTTAGCTAAGTGCTCTTCAGTTACCTGGGCTGCCAATGCTTCCGCTGTAAACAAATACGTTACATCCATGGCACTTAGTATGTTGAAATCATGTTTCAGCAACAAAGATCCACATCCAAATACACTGTAAGCATTACTAGTACTAGGGAAAACTGGTTTTTATTCTCAAAACTTACGGAATACTAACTATTAAAAAACAAAGTTACTACTCTTGCAACTTACTAGATACTACCAATCTGGGGTTTTATTAGGATGCAGCTGTAATAGGTGGTGGGAGAGTGTTAAGAGGTTAGAGAATGGGTGGGGTTCGGTAATGATGGTTGAGGGGGTGTTGGTGTTAAGTTAGGTATAATTTTAAGTGTTGTCCACTTTTATTTTGGTCCTATTATATTCTACCTTAGTCTTCTACTCACGAAAGCCCTCAGAGGCATTGGGGCCATCTGGAATGTTTTTACTTTGAATGTGGGAATGAAAAAACCGAAGAGACCACTGCATAACAAAGGAAGTAATTTGGAGATGTTTTGTTATTATCATTTGGTACAGAGAATATCTGGTGGATATTGTCACGCTTTACCATCCATTTACCTTCATTTCCCTCGAATTCATTACTACATACTTTCCACTTCCTTCTAGGGACACTCCCTCCTCTTAGTCAAAAGCACATATCCCTAAATCCCGGTTTCCACTATATACCAAGTATTTCAAGAATTAGACTATTAGTCTTCCCTTTTGTCTTCCCTCTTCCGTTCAATTTATTTTATTCCAAAGAGGTGAGTTCGTTCAAGTGACTTGAAGTGATTCTATAAAAGAGGTCTAAAACTATACCCCTATCATGGTTGACTAGCCACAACTTTCCTTCATGCAGAGCACTATAGGGCCAAAACATCAACAAAAAAAGATTAGGGCAACAAACAATTCGAGCAAATGTAAGTCGGGGAGAACTAGTAATCTGAACACACTTACAAGCAGCTAAGAGCATGTCATCATGAACCCGGATTGCACCCGAAATTATCAAGCCAAGTCCTAAGCCAGGGAAGATGTATGCATTATTTGACTGGGGAAAAAAACAAACAATATCAATTATTAGTTACTCTTGATAAAAACTTGCACAACGTTTTGAATCACCAGTAAGAACCTGTCCAGATGTATAAGTCTTAGCTTCATATTCAACAGGATCGAATGGGCTTCCACTGGCAAATATTGCTCGGCCCTAAACAAGATGCAACAGAAGGTGAATTTTTTTATCCATTACCTTAAGAGACACTCAAAATAACAGACTGCAAATTGCAAATTTAATTTATTTCTATTGACCTTGCTCCATGTATAAGCTTCCTCAGCCGTGCACTCCGACTGTGAAGTCGGATTAGACAAAGCAAGAATTACAGGTCTCTGCATGAAAGATAGATTGGGATACGATTCAGAAAATTTGATCAGCGTTTCAATGACTAATAGAGCGAGAAATGTAAATAAATCAAAAGAATACCTCATTAAATGCAGCCATTGCCTCGACCACCTCCTTGGTAAATGTTCTTCCGACCCCCGATGAGCCTATCAAAACTGTAGGCTTCAAGGCCTAAATAGAAGGGAAGGAAATGGGTGACCATGTTATCACTAGTCAGATCAAAAACGATATTCCCAAAATAAAAAATAAAAAAACGCCACTAACTGAATTAAAGATAAAACTACTTGCAATATGGCTCAATCTCGTGATAATCATATTAATAACCTGTCTCAAATGAGAAAATATGTGTTTTCTAAGACTTTGTATAAGCAGCTCACCTTAACAGCATTTAAGAGTCCCTTTGTAGGTTCGTGATCATGAGCCCACGGCTTCTTGAAATGCTGTAGAGATTCCTTTCGATTGTCGACTATAAGCCCCTGATGATATTAAAACCAACATGTAAGCATAACTATGTAAAAACGGGAGAAATAACTAAAAGAAGGGCTGCACTGATGGCACGATTTTTAACCTTGGAGTCCACAAGCCAGATCTTCTTCCGAGCCTCCTCGAGAGGTGTATTTGTCTACATGATTTCATACGCATCATTGTTTTTGTTACCCAAGTAACACTTGCATTAATAGTATATGAAACTTTTAGGTGTGGCCTTACCTGCTTTGAAATTTCAAGAGCTATGAGCTCTGCTATACCAGTTCCAGCCTAGAACATCAGAAAGATGAATTACTCAGTAATCAGAGATATACTAACAGCCAGTAGACCAAAGTAATCTAAAAGTATAATATATCGATTAGAGCATGTAGTAGCGAACTAGCCATGTACAATAGCAAAGCTATGAAGAGCACTTGTTTTGCTCTCCATGTACTCTGCCCACCTTTGAGAGAATAAACAATTTTACACACACAAAAGCCTAGCTTGCTTACATGCTCTCCAGCTCATTTTTGGTCCCACCCCTTTTATACTCCGTATTTACATGATAAATAAATTAGAAAAACACAAATGCTTTCTCTTACCACTTGTCGACACATGAATGGCAAGCTATGGGCCTGTGACCCACTTTAAATGGAGAGCAAATATTCTAGGAAAAAACCATCATTTTTTACTCTCCTACTATGGAGAGCACCCCAAGGAGCTCTTATTGTACTGCAAGACTTAGTAAAATTACGAAATAGGCATTGAAGATAGGAGGTACAGATAAGATGGGTTGTCACGTACATGACACTACTGTTCCTAGTAAATCGGAACAAAGTTTAAGCCATCTAATACCCAATCTTACTTGTCAAACATCTGAACGCTTAAATCATTACCAAACAAATTTTGTGAAAGAAATGTACCTCTCCAGCGCCAAGGAATAAGTAAGTGTGATCGGCTAATGATTTCTCCAATAACTTTTGTGACGCTATAAGTCCAGAAAGGACCACAGAGGCTGTCCCCTGTATATCATCATTGAAGACAAGATGTGTACTGCCATATTTTGAAAGTAGATCGAAAGCGTTGTGGTTTGCAAAATCTTCAAACTGCATAATTTATACGAATATTAGTGATTGTAAGATATAGAGGTTCTAAACTTCCCAAGAAAGATACATTAAAATAAACTAAAACAAGAATAGACTGAAAAGAAAGGTACTCCGTATAATTTACCTGAATGAGGACCTTCTCTCCATACATTTGTTTTGCTGCGGTCATAAATTCATCCATGAGTTCGGCATATTCCTGCAATTACCACCTTCAAGAATTAAATAACTAAATTCAAAAGCTGATTTCACATAATCAAAATGTAACAAAGCGCCACCTGCCCAGTTGCTCTCCTTTGCCGAAGCCCAATATAGAACTCGTCTTTAAGCAACTCCTCATTATTGGTTCCAACATCAATAGTGACGGGAAGACACTGGAAAATTAGATAACTATTTAGGCAAACTGATATAGAACATAAAGTGGAAAAAAGAGTTTACAGGATTATGCAGCTGAGACCTGATATTCAAGATATAAAGAACTACACTCCCAAGCCCATCCTACTTTATTCTATTACACGAAAGAACTCCATACAGTGTAAAGTGCAACTTGGAGGCAAAGAGATGACATTTCATGCGAACTATTATTAAGAAAAGACATGAGGTACCAGAGGATCAACCCGCAATCAGAAGTAAATCAAGGCCTACTAACAAGACCACTACCCTAATGTCATAAGGGGTCCTGTAAGTGGAGTGGTATTGGGGTTAGATGCACGCACCCATACCCTTATGTGACCCCTACATAAATTGCATAGAATGGCAGCTACCTCAAGATAAAAAAAGAAGTGCAGCCAATGATTTGAGACTTTACAGAATGACTTTCCGTACTTTACAAACTAGAAGCATCACTGGATTACGCTTTCTGTCCATACAGGACTCAGCAGAAACAGACATGACAAAAAAAAATTCCGGAACTGATTACCATTTGTGGAATCTAGTGTTAAATATTGTACAACATAAAGAGGAGGGAATGAGTGAAGGGAAAGAAAGACCTGGCATAGTAAATAAAATAGAACACTTACTGCTGAAGGACGAATACCACCAAGAGCAGTATAAAGAGCAAGCTTGCCAACTGGTATTCCCATGCCCTGAGGAAACAGTTCACCAAAAACAAAATGTCACAGTTGGAAACTTCTACTCATCCATTCTAAAACCAAAAGAAGCCCACGTTCTGACAAAACAAATAGCGTACCTGACAGCCAAGATCGCCAAGACCTAAAATCCGCTCACCGTCTGTTACTACAATGACTTGGATGTGCTTCTCAGGCCAGTTCTTTAATACTTCTAGAACTCTCCCTCTGTGAAACGGACACTTAGATCATTTGAATCGTGCACAAGAGCTTTACCTCATAGTGATATATTAAGATCAGACTACATACTTCTCCTTTAAACTGATAAAAAGGCCCTGTGGTTGTTTGAAGATACACCCATATTTCTGGCAAGCCTCACCTACAGTTGGTGTGTAGACCACCGGGAGTAGCTCTTCAACATTGTCAATGAGAAGCCTGTAGAACAATTTTTCATTCATCTCCTGCAAAAATTTAAACGCACAGAAAAGACAATCATANAAGACACCCTCCAACCATCATTAGAACATTGCAGCGTAAATTGCATTACTTTATTGATTTCATGATTAGACTGCATACTTTTCTTTCAAACTGATGAAGAGGCCCTGTGGTTGCCTGAAGATACACCCATACTTCTGGCAAGCCTCACCGACAGTTGGAGTGTAGACCACAGGGAGTAGCTCTTCAACATTGTCAATGAGAAGCCTGTAGAACAATTTTTCATTCATCTCCTGCAAAAATTTAAACGCACAGAAAAGACAATCATAAAGATGGATCAGCTTCATACTGATGTAGGAAGTACATCATTATGGTACTAATGGACTACTAGTTTTTGCTACAGAATATTAATTACAAAAAGAAAATTAATCAGAAAATTGCTTTTGCTAACTAATAACCCAAGTCACAAACAGATATGCGACACCATTTAAACTCTTATGGGTTGCTGAGTATGATGTGACAAAATTAAAGAGTGGTTATGAATCGTGTATTTTTTGTTACATTTTCCCATGTGACTGTCAGTGGTAACAGAGTTTGTAGTATTACACCAAAAACAAGTGGATGTTCCATAATTTCACCATGAGTGGTTACCACCTCCATAGATTGCATAAGAAAACTGTATGAATACTAGTGGACCGCATTACCATGGGCTATGTTAATTAGACTCATTTAGAACTATCCGACACCGGTGCTCATCTTAGCGTTGGACTCGGTTAGTTTTTTTATGAAAAGTCTGCATATTTTGGCTTGAAATGATGTGTCCAAGGGTAATATCCATGCCCGGGTGTCAAACACGGATACACGAGAAAATAAGAAGAGTTGGAGATACATAGAGTCATAGACCATGGGAGCTCAAGTTGGACAATTCAACTAAAAAGATATGTCATGATTTCTTTCTTTCATGACTTCATACAAAACAACCCCTAAAAAGACTTAACGCATTACCCCACCCCCGAATGTAAGCAAAAGGGAGTATGATTTAAATATCTTCCTAGTGGGTCAGATACATACCTGAAGATCCATCATTGCCACATACTTCTGCAATGGAACATCATACTGGCGGATATTGTGAATCATTTTCTTAACCTGACAATTAGCACACAAGAAAAACCTAATCTGAGTACAAAGCAAGAATTTTTTTAGACAATAATTAAAAAATTGAATACTATGTACATCTCTCTTTGAAACAGCACTACTAAGAAGCAAAGAATAAACCTGCAACGGCTGGCTGACGATAGTTGGAGGGAGCAGCCCCCGCAAATAGTGTGCATCTCGTTCCTTCTCTGTGAATGCGAGCCCTTTGTTGTGGCGAGGATCCCGTAACAATGAATAACCACTTAGCAAAAAAAAAAATATGTAGAAGGTCAGTTCTTGCACTGAAAGTCAAAGTTCTTGAAATAAAGTGATTACAGCCAAATCCTAAATAAAAAGATGTATTCATAGAATCAGGCTACCATGGATTCAAAGGCATTTAGAATAATAGAAGTTTCTAGCAGCCATAACGTACAAAGCCAACAATATGCAGCTTCATAGAGTATCACTTATAACCATACTAATTAAAGAGGCAGAAATGTTCACAACACCCGAGGGTAATTTAATCTGTTAACCATCTCAAAACTGTTGGAAGGGGAAAATTTTGAGATTAAGAATAAAGTAGGGACCCAGAAAGAATAAAAAAGGATACTCCCTTTGTCCAAATCATTTGTTTACCTTTGATTAAAATAGCCCTCACAAAGAATAAAAAAGCTAAACAAATGATCGGGACGGAAGGAGTAATATATTACGAGGATTCCAGACCAAGTGTCCTATCAGGTTATCGGGTGTTAAGAGTTAATACTTGGATTAAACAAGTCCATAAAATGTGTATTAAACATTCATAAAGAATTTTTGAGCTACAACCTGTTATACTACAGCAATCTCACTTCTAAATACATAAAGCAGAGCTCCAAGAATCCCTCAAATTGTATCCATAATAATCAATAACAGATGCTAGTGCTACATGCAATCGGCAGAATATACTCCTTCCCCAACAAACTACACATCCCCAAAAAAAGTCAATGCAGAAGGATGTTGACTTCCAATGCCACAACACGTCAACTACAAGATCTTTTCCTTGAAAGACTGTGTTGAACTTCAGTAAGGAGTTATAGGAACGGATATAGGTAGATAAAACGAAAAAAGAATGAAAGGAATCAGTAAAGGGAGAAGGAAAAACACAGAAGAAAGATATTCAGCGCAATGACTATGCACTCAAAAAGTTATATTTGCAAATAGATTAACGAATCAGAAGATATAAAATAATTGAACAGGACAGTTCACTCAAAATTTGATTATTTGAATCCTCTATCAGTGAATAAATAGGGTTTTATTTCCTTGTTATAAATGCAACTGTGTATAGCATTAAGATTGACCAACCATAGTAAGGCAATTAGCTCAACAACACTTAACCAACTCAACAACCAACTGCTTTCTCATTTTGGAATTCACACAAAAAGCAAAATGGTAAGCGTGATTTAGAAGAGCTCCAAATTACCAACCCACCAGACTAATAACTTGGCCAATATACAACAAATTGATCAAGCTCACGCCGATACCATTATTGGACACAAGAGTCTTGTACAGCGGACTTTTTTTATTTCAAACGATAAATAAATAAATAAAAGTAAGCAGATGTTAACCACTTTTCGTGCTCAAAAAATTAAAATTTATATTCCTTGAAAGATAAGTGTTTACATAATACTCAAGTGGACACTAAAACAATTTCTACAAGGTCCAAGTAATTCCTGGTTCAATGGAAAGGGGTAAAAGATAACTTTGTACCACTGTCCTTATCATTTTGGTTGTTGAGACTTGAGCCCAATATTAACCACAAAGGCCACTACAATGAGGCAAGGGATCCAAAATTGAATCACAACATTCTTGTCTCATTTCTCACAAAACAAAAATGGTGAAACATAAGAAAATAAACACAGAAAAAAAATGGGACAAATCATCTCAACTCAATACACAAATCAAATAGTCTAAAAAGAGATTTTCGCGCCAAAATCGAGGCTTTATCAAGTGAAACTTACAAATTAATAAAATGAGGACAACAAAACAAGCTCACAAATCATCAAATTGATTAAATTAGGAGATCTGATTTCCTTGTGAAAGTTAACATCATCAAACGCACGAACTCGTCAACTAATATCAATCTACAAAGAGGATACACCAAAAATATCATAAACAAATACCTTTATACCAAGACACAAAAGATTCTCCGTGGGGTGAGTTTCACTTTTCGACAAAGTTAAGAGACTAACAATTACTATTTAGTACTTGTTTGGTTTACATAGACAATGAAAATTCTTAGCAAAGTTTAACTCACGTAATAATTTCCTTCATCCAATTTCATGTGAATTGTACAAACTTATTTGGTTTACCAAGTAGGCATTCAATTGATAGGAATTTCTAATCACCACTGGTGAGTATGTAATTTATTTCCTCCATTTTTAGGACTCGGGAAATCACATGAATTTGCAATTCACCCATTTTGACCAAAATAATGTCAATCAAACAAGCACCATTTTTGCAATTTATTACCATGATTTTTTTAGTAGCAAGCAAACAAACACTTAGGGTGTGTTTGGATTGAGGGGTTTGAAGGGAAAAGAAAGGGAGGGAGGGTAGGGGATATAAAATCTCTTGTTTGGATACCAAATAAGGGGTGGAGGGAAATGGAGGGGGAGAGATTTGGAGGGGTCTATTTTCCCTCCTCCAAAGCAAATCAAAATCTCTTCACAAAAGGCAAGATTTGGAAGGAAATTGTATCCAAACACTCACATCCCATTTGCCCTCCCCTTCCCTTACCTCCCTTTCTCTTCCCTCCTTCCCCCTTCCCCCCCTTTCCCTCCACTTTTGCTATCCAAACAAGATTGATGGAATTGGAGGGAAAAGAAAGGGAGGGAGAGTAGGGATTTAAAATCCCTTGTTTGGATAGCAAATGAGGTTGGAGGGAAATGGAGGGGGAGAGATTTGGAGGGATCCAATTTCCCTCCTCAAAGCCTAATCAAAATCTCTCCAAAATAGGCAAGATTTGGAGGGAAATTATATCCAAAAACCCACACTTCATTCCCCCTCCCCTTCCCTTCTCTCCCTTTCCCTTCCCTCCTTCCACCTCCCCTCCCTTTCTCTCCAATTTTGGTATCCAAACACACCCTTAAACTTACGGCAGTTAATTTCACCATCATACAAAGTTAAGCGGCCAATTGGCATTTTGGCGCATTAGGAAAAATTCCAACTGACCATTTTAAACAAGGCAGCACGTCAATTAATTAATACATCAATCCACACAGCGGATATACCAAAGATAACATAAAAATAATATTTTGGACCAACACAAACAAAATTAAATAAAAAGAAAAAGAAATCCAGGAAACGTAGAAATGATGGAATACCTAGCGACAGACAAAGCCCAAGGTGTAACAATCTGATCCTCTGTGGCAGAATCCTCACCGTACACATCTTCTACACCACCACTCACTACCGTTGATTTGTCAATCACCTCAATCACTCCTTCCTTAGCTTCCTCCGTTAACACGACGCCGTTTGCGTCAGATGATCGGCCTTTGGAGGGCCCCACAGCAACCCGAACAACAACCGGGCCTCTTTCCGGAAAACGGGTCGGACCCAAATACCTCCCTGACCCACATGCTATGTTGCTCTGCAAATATCAAAAACACGCAGGAAATCTTAGAAACAAATGATCGAAACGAAGGGAGTACATGTACATCAAATTGATAACAATTAACGAAATTGAAAAAAAGGGTGGCGATAAAACTTAGATTAGTGAACTGTGTAGGTGTTAGATTACCAAATTGGTGGTTATCTGCAACGACATCATATTGATTCAAGTAGAAAACTAAGAAGCTTATTTAATCCAAATAATAGGAAGTGTTTCTGTGTCTATGTGTCTTTCTCTCTATCTCACCTGCCTGTGAAATTACTTCACAGATCTCTGTTGAGAGAATAAGAGAGTGAGAAAGAAGAGAAGAAAAGAGAGAGGACAAAGCGTGTGGTTTCAAGAAGTATAAATATGCACTGCACATATTGGAAATGTACAAATTTTCATTAAGACGGATAATATCCGTTTTAAATTTAAACGAGTTAAATAGTTATCATTTTTATTATAAAACAAAATTAAAATGTCTAGATATCTGTCTTGGAATTGACTTATTATTGGAAATGTGGTTGAATGAATGACCAACATGCCCTTGAAATGTGGTATGAAAAATGTGGGTTTTGTGGTTGAGATTTTGTGTTGTGGTTGTTGGCTTTCATTGTGGACGGTTGAGATGGTGTTGGCCTAATTCCAGATTTCTTTCTTTTTTGCTTCAATCCGTTTTTGTAACTCTTTATGAAACTGCATTATAGAGTAGGACCAACTATTTAACGTTATCTTCTCATACGGTGTATGTTTCCCACATTCTTGGATTTTTTGTTTTTTTATTTCGATCATCTCAGCTCATTTATAGAAAGTCATAAGATATTTTGGCCAAGTTTAACCACGTTTGAACGTGAGTCTGAGCGTCAGATTTGTAAAATTCTACGATAAATTAAATACTGCTCTAGAGAAACTCGAAAATGGGTTTGAAAATACAAACCCACTTTAAAACTCATGAATAGTGTTATATGTGGGTAAAAAAGTGGGTTCTATTTATTGTACTTGAGATTTTTAATAGGTTTGAAGGATAGAATGGAATGAATAAGAAGGTTCAAATTGAATCTTAATGATAAAATAATACAATAGTATTTTATTGTTGCTAAGACTCATATTCAGTCTTGGGACAAATTTAGTCTTATAAATTAAGTCCAAATACACAAATATTTATCGAAAAGATGATCTTTTAATAACCATTTTCCTCACACAAATGAATAGGTTGAAACAATTGATATTTATTGCAGGTAGTCTCATTATCATCCCCTTGAAAATTTCCAAAACTTATTCGGGTAGTCTCATTGATACTTTGTGCATTCAAATTAAACTCGCACCCTAGTGAACGACTAATCAAACTTGAAGGGTTAGTAATCATACTCCAAATACCTTTGTAAGGAGAGACTAATTCAAACAAGTGACATTTCTAAGTGATAGCTAAATAACTAGGTGTCGTATTAACTAATTATTCTACCAAATTAACAATTTATAAAACCAAACTTAACTCTATATTATGCAAAAGAGAATAGCAATAAAGCGAAAGTAAGGGTCGAACCCAAGAGAAAGAACTATCACAACTAAAACTTGTATTTAAACTAACACTAAATACTACTTAACAAACTAATGACAAACAAAACTTAACCAAGAAGATTACTTCACAAACAATGGATATCAACAATGAACAACAATGGATGGCAAATAAAAGAGGGATTCATGTAGGAACTTGAATAAGATGAACTAAAAATGCAAACTTTAAGTTTTAAAAATAATTTAATAAGTTATTTAAAATAAATTACGATTTAATCGTATTTTTGGGTGAAAATATATATTTAAAATATTTTAATAATTAAATTAGGCTAATTATGATTTTAAATATTATTTTGATAAAATATGAATTTTATAGTATAATATTTATATTAGTAATATTATGGTCCGTCTTAAATGTATAGTAGCATTTAGACGTAAAACAAGTGAATCCCGACTCATTTTAGAGTTGTCTTGTGCCTAGTCTTGTGGAGCCCATAAACAAGTTTTTCCACTAAAAAACCCTTCTTCCTCCTCTCCTCCTCTCCTCCTCTCATTTTCTCAGCTCACACAAC
>VHZZ01000206.1:6045-17371 GCA_009801015.1 Silene noctiflora
CTTTATTTTATTGTTTGCTTTTTATATTTTTACTTTTACATAAATCGATCAAACCAACTTCATAACTTGTGACCATTCGAGATAAAATTCGTCTCATAACAACTAATTCGCAACTCCCATCTCTCTGTGGATTCGACCCCTTTATACTACATTTATTTGTTGTACCAAGGGATATTTTTGATAGGGTGCGACACCTAGTCAGATCGTATCCACAAAGAGACAAAGATGTTCTAAAAGTCGGCTAAAGTTCGTCTGGTAACTGATCTTGGGGGTTTGATTGTTGTTTAGCTAATCTAAAGACAAAGAAGTAAGAGCAAACAAATAATAAACAGGTTTAAAAACATTATAGAAAAAGCGGCTAGGATTATCGGTTCACCACAGTCAATAACATTCAAGAGCATAGGTCAAAGGTCGATATAAAAATCAGTCAGAAGGGTATTGAACAGATCCTTCCGGTCTACTATTCCCCTAGAAATCTAATATAGCTTTCGCCCTAATTAGGTATTTCTAATCTTCGCATCTAGTTCTCACCCAATACAAATCTTTCGATCTAGGTCAAGGCTTAATAAAACAATCAATTGATCACATGCATTTAATCAATTAATTACAATAGAAAGATGCGATTAACAATTCTAACATGATAAATATTTCAGATCTAAAAACCAAGCAGCATTCTATTACAAAATTGTGGCTCCCCTAAACCCTAGCATAAATAAAATTAGCTACACATGTCGAATTTAATTAAACAAATAAGAAGCATAATAATTGGTTTAAACATGATTGAATAAAGTAAATAAAAGGCAATCGTAAATAAAGAAGAACAAAACAATAAGGAATGAACATTAAAACTAACAAGATGAATTGCAAAGAAAAGTAAAGATGGATTAACAAATTACCAAATGAATAAAGAATGATTACAAGTCTAGATCCCCCAAAAGTTTAGTGCAAAGTAACGTAAGACAGTTTTTAGCTAAAATTCTTGATAACCTAATTCTGAGTAATGCTTCTCTTAAATAATAAGAGATATCGATACATCTCTTCACTAATGGGCCGAACTGAGCAAAATACAAACATCTGATTACAAAAACTGGTCGATCGACCAACAGTACCGGTCGATCGACCAACTGAACTAGCAAACCAGTCGATCGACTAATAGTATCAGTCGATCGACTAAAATAGCAGAACAACAGTATTAAACTTGTTCTACTCTTGTCCACACGCGTCTCGAGGTGACGAATTCCGAGCTCCAGCCCTTCTAGTTCCCAAAATGCAGCTCTGAGGACAGGTTTAGGTTTGATTATCACACATTTGGGTCAAAATCTGCAAATATGTTAGGGATTAATAAATTACACCCAGAAAATATGGTCACAAACATTTACGAAAAGGTAACATCTTTCAGTTTATTGCATGTTCAGTTAATTGATTAATATGTTACCACTTAAACAACAGATGAAAATGGTTTTGGGCGAGGAATAATATTAAGTGAGTGAATATTTGATTTAATCGTTGTTTGGAACATAAAAGAATAATTATTCCGAATAGGTTTATGATACTGTTGTGGAATGAGTAGGTACATTGGGACTCAAATATAATTAACTTTTTAAATATACATTGTCAACATCTAGTCATTTCACTGTCCCCCTACTCTCTTTTGGCAACCTAGAATGGTTTTACCATATAGGTAGGTTTCTCCATATTCATACAATATGGTATTAGCCCGACCCATCTCATCCTTAAGACGGATAATGTTGGTCTTAAGGAAGACTTATTGTTTTAGTTATCCTTCTTATGGATATATAAGCTACTACTTGGCTATAATTCGTTTTTTAGATATTTTTCGTTGTTTTTTTTTGTTTTTCAAAGGTAAAGAGGGACCAGTGATTAATATCAATCAAGCCTGTCTGGCATAAGGTGCGCCCTTCTATTAAGGGTTCGCGGGACAAAACTAATAGAAAGACAATGAAAATACATTGAAAGTTGCCGAATATCGCTAGAAATAATAGACATAGTGTGGTAAGCTTCAAAGACTTCACAAATCTGCCATACGACCGACAGACAATCAAATACGATGTCCACATGATGATTCTTGACTTGTGGGGCCCAACATTCACTTCCGCCTAAAGCGCATTCGTAATTCTAAAATTCCTCCCAAGAAAACCGCCGTCAGAAAAAACAAACATTAAGCTGACAACCCATCCTACCGCTGCCTTACCATCCTTAGACCAAGAGGCATTCACCTTGATCCTAAGTCAAGGGCACCATCAATCTCTATCAACGAGAAAGAAAAGATGGCATTCAAAGATACACCATCCCCAAGCAGAAGGTCACACTAACTGGGTCACCAACGTTTTAATCCTTAATCCCACCTTATTTATCTTGACCCACTTTCACCCTCCCAAGCAGAAGGTCAAGACCTAGGTCGCCAACCCAATAATTTTTCACTTTCCAATCATTTTCCACATTCTTTACCCCACAAAAAACTATCATACTTTTTCAATTATTAATTACTAACAAATATATTGTAATAACCGTCCCATAGGAGGACCCGTTGACTGACCATAGTTGACTTGTGTGACCTTAATCAATCAAGACAAAGTCGTTGTTTTGTTTTGGACTCGACCTAGTGAAAGACACTCGGTCGAGTATGGGGCACTCGACCAAGTGCAGTGGACTCGGTCGAGTACGTAGGCACTCGACCGAGTGCGTCGGTGACAACGTATTAAAATGTTATGCATAAGTCACAATTTTCGAATCATTCCTTATTTCTTTTCTTTTCCATTTTCTTCCCCACAACCCTAAATCGACGCATCTTTCCCTACCACTCATCCCTCACCTTGCTAACATCTACCTAGGATACTATCACGGGAATGAAAGTGTACACCGACTCCGACCTAGCCAACCGATTGTATAATAAGGTAAGTTACCGTCACCATCTGTAGGTCTTGGGCTAGGGTTATGATTGTGAGTAATCGAGTCGTACCATTGTTGTAGGTGTTGATATCGGTGTGCAATACTCATGTGTCTAACTTTATGGTTGATGCTACGTGGAATGCGGTACAGGTAGGGTTTCCCTACTCAGTTGTCTGTAGAACTATGTATTGTATAATGTGATGATCTTGTGATATTATTGTGATGTGATTGTATGATTGTGACGATGTCATGATGGCGATGTTGGTGGATGATGTTGGTGTTGGGTGTGATTAATATTGTGATTTGTGAGCCATTGTGAGAGGTGGTCTCACCCCCATTGTTCGCCTCTTGCGTTCCCTCAGTGCAGGAGGGATGTGCACATTAAGGGACTTGGGTATAGTGGGTAGTTACATGGTGTAGTTGCGGTCCTCCACTGGCAGGGCTACACACTTCGGCGTGTAGTCGGTTACTTGATGGGTGACGTGATGATAGTGGGGGAACGGTGTGGCGATTACTTTGAGTTATTTACATTACTATGCTTACATATTTTTTTATGGTTGACTGACCCCGTTACTGTTTTCAAACTGTGATGATCCATTCGGGGATGGTGAGCAGACTGGCGTGTAGGTATAGATGTTGTTTTGGTGCTTGTTTTTGATGATTGTGTTTAGGGATGAGAGACCGCTGACGCCGATATTAGTATAGCTATGATAGAGTCCTCAGTTGTAATAATCCGGTGATGTAGTTTTATATTTCTTATCCACATAAAGTATAAATTAATAAAGTGTTGTTCTTGAATGGTCTATTTGATATGTACTTACCTCGGGTAACCGAGATGGTAGCGCCCTTGGTTGTTAGGGAAGGTCTAGTACAGACTTCCTTAGTAAGTGGGGATGTTACAAAGTGATATCAGAGCGACGATTTTGGAATCTGTAACCAATGAACCCAATGAATCTAGTGAGTCAATTAAAATGAACCTGATGGATATATGTTGGGAAGCCCTTATGAATTGGTTTTGGATGAGAAGACGCCCTCATTGTAGGACCCGGCCCCAATGTGCTTAAGCCAGTAACTCGGGTGGGATGTTGTACTGTGGCTACTTGTGTGCTATGTGCCATATGTGACATCTATGTCTATGGTCATGTGTGTCTTGTATGTTATATGTGTATGAACTATTGTATGCGCGGTGAATGTCGTTATAGAAGTATGGGTACAGCTAGAGGTGTGCAGTTGTGAATGTGGTTACTTGGATAGTTGAATGTATGAAGGGAGTCACTTGAGTTGCGTAAACATGCGGATGTAAATGTTGAATTGCTTGAATTTTAGCTTGTAAAGAGTAAGTAATTAGGGTGTAATGATACTATATAGAACAGTTTAATAGATTCTTGAGTGAAAGACTAACTAGTGATGAGTTCCGGGACGCTCCTCAGACTCCGAACGATGTGCTTGAATTTTAGCCTGTAAATATTAACTAACTAGTCCAAGGCACTCGACCGAGTGCGGAAATTAACAGAATACGTTTCAGAGCTGTCTATTGAGCACTCGAACGAGTACCCTGGACACTTGACCGAGTGTCAGACACTCGAACGAGTGCAACTCGTACTCGACCGAGTTCCCCTATGTAGACCGATTTCGCGAAAAAGATTTTAACACTATAAACCCTCTTTTCTTTCTATTTGTCGACTCAATCTCTTTCAAACTCTCTTTCAAACTTCCTCTCAATTTGTTCTAACACTCAAAAGCTTGAGGATCTTGCTCTAGTGACTTTCAATTCCGTCTTAATCTCTTCCTTGTTCAATCCTTCCCTGCCTTTCAGGTAATAGTAATACCCTTTTGTTTCATAAGTTTTGTGAAAAATTTCTCTAATTAGGTGATGGTAGATTTCGGTTTTCATGCTATAAATCCTTATTGAATGTAATTATCTTCATTAGGACTTGTTTTAGCTCTTGTTTTATGCTAGAAAGCGCAATTTTGGAGACAAAATCTTGTAAAATTGATCCCGAAATTTCTAGGTTTTGTCCCCAAATTTTGATTTTTATCACTTCAAATCCTCTTTCAAGGTTGGAAAAGGCTATAGGGTGCTATTGTTATCATATTTTGCACATGATTTTGGGTATTTTAAGCGAACAATCTGTCTTAAAGCTTCACCTTTCTTAGTAATGGAAATCTGAAATTCTCTCTTTGTTTTCAATTCTTCAGCCAAACGATTTTGTTGTCAATTGATGTTAATGCAGAATGCCAAGCGCCAACCCTACTCGTGTACCAACCAAGAGATCCAGGCCGAGAGAAGGCAATCTAGCCAAGGTTCCGTTGTACCGCCTATGGGGCAATACCCTACCGTGGAGTTTGTTGACTTCAGACAGAAGGAGGTGTTTGTGACCTTGATTACCCGGACTATCCGCGCTACTAGGTGAGTTGGTAACTGAGAATGATGTGAGGCACATTTTTGAGACCCTGGGTTGATAGGACTGTATCGACTGAGGAAGCACTCCTACGAGTTCCTCACTTTGGAGTTTTTGAGCTCCTTCTCTTATGATGAGAAGGCCGAGACCTGACTTCCGGTTGATGAACCCGAATTTCGACCTGACTATGGAGGATGTGGCGGACCATCTGGGGCTTAAGAGGCCGACTTCGGATCACTACCTAGATGTTACTAAGGAGTGTCAGATGAGTGAGTACTTGGCCATGTTGATGGGGGTGGAAACTAATGTGAGTGCTATGTTGATTAATGACGTTCAACACGTCACTTTAAAGATTTTCTTGCGGATGTTTACTTGCCTTCTCTACGAGAGAAGTGATGTGACTAAGTTGAACTTGTATGAGGTGATGATTCGGATGTCGTATTTGAACCCGAAGAGGGAGGAGCGGTTCTAGTACAGCCCTCCGGCATTTGTATCCAACGACTTCGCTTTCATGGCCCAGTCTCCTCACCGCTACCTTAGTTGTGGGGCTATTTCTACCCGGTTAGCCCAGAGGCTAGCTAATTTTGAGCCCTCCCCCACCTTTCCTGCCATGTTCGAGAGTGTGCCGGCTATGGATAAGAACTACTTCCTCCGCCAGAAATGGATTAGGGTGATTGATGGGTTTGGGACACTCTATGGATGACATTGCCCGACCAGGTCAACCTCCCCGAGGTTGACCATCTGACCGAGTGGACCGACTACATGCTACCCCCTACCCCAGACTACTTGATCCCGAGGCATGTACTTATGGAGTTGTCGGAGCCGACTTACGCCACAGGTAGGAGGAGACCGGCCCAGCCGACCCGCAAAGCCAGGAGGACTAGGGTGACCAGAAAGGCCCCGAAGGAGACCCCGTTGGTACCGCAGGGAGGACCCATGTACGGGTACTCGGGCTACATTACGGTACACGACCCTAGAGGAGTGATGGGTGAGCTGACGGAGCGGCTTTTCAACACTTTGGTGTTGAGAGGGCTGCATGAGATGACCCAGCAGCAGGGGATTGGGGCGAGGCTAGCTCAGCCAGCTTGGTGGAGAGGACCGGGTGATGACAGTGGAGTCTTTCATTTTTATGGGGTGAACCGAGCTTCTGGGGGAGCACCGGAGAGCTTCGAGAGGCGTTACTTCATGGGCCCTTGGGGAACCAACTATAGGAGCCAGCTGCATGAGTAGGGGCAGTGTCTTGGAGGTGGCTATGGTGTTCCTCAACCTACCTATATAAGGGAGCCTAGTGCAGGGCCGTCGGGGTTCAACGAGGGATTCTATGTTGAGGGTTCGTCGGGAGCAGGCTAGGAGGAGGAGGAGGATGACAGCTAGGGTGGTTCCTTCATTTTATTGTTAGTTATTGTTTGTTGGATTTCTTTATGTTATATTTGGTGCCCTACGACACATGATTCCTTTTTAAACCACGTTTGTAAGCGGCATAAGGTCTAAACTGTTTGTCACTCGGATGTTTGTTGGGCCAATAGGGACTCAACCGAGTAGAGCGAACTCGACTGAGTACCTACAGCACTCGACCGAGTGCCATATGGGAAGGGAATCTGAGTCTTTTGGTGAGGCTGAGCACTCGACCGAGTTCGTGGGACTCGACCGAATGGCTTTTACTTGGCTAAGTGTCTACAGTCAAACCGGGTATCCTTCTTTTGCCGCGTATTTGCCTTAACACGTGTCCTACATATATGGCAGGAATGGGGTATACAATGTTAGCCAAGTGGCGGCGTTGAGATATGGTCCAACTTGAGACCTGAACTAAGGGGGGGAATACTGACCTTATGGAGTGATGTTGTATAGGGCATAAGCTATGTTTCATGACCTTGATTGCTTGACCAACCCGATGTTTACTCTATTGTGGGGGTATATTACCACCGTGACTGCAACCTTGTCCGATCGAAAGGTGAACTTTGGGGGCGAAGTTCCTTTTAAGGGGGGTAGAGTGCGTTGCGCGCGTTGGAAGTTTTGTTAGCCATTCTGCTAAAATCAAGGCGAAATCGTGTTGTGTGTGTGTGTGTGTGTGTGTGTGTGTGTGTGTGTGTGTGTGTGTGTGTGTGTGTATCATGTAACCGAGATGGTAGCGCCCTTGGTTGTCAGGGAAGGTCTAGTACAGGCTTCCTTGGTAAGTGGGGGTGTTACAAAGTGGTATCAGAGCGATGATTTTGGAACCTGTAACCAATGTACCCAATGAATCTAGTGGGTCAATTAAAAATGAACCTGGTGTATGTATGTTGGGAGCCCATTGTGAATTGAATTTGGGTGAGAATGCGCCCTCATTTCAAGACCCGGCCCCAATGTGCTTAAGCCAGTAACTCGGGTTAGATGATGTGTTGTGGCTACTTCTGTGCTATGTGCCAGATGTGAAATCTACGTCTATGGTCATGTGTGTCTTGTATGTTATATGTGTATGCACTCTAGTATGCCTGGTGAATGTCGTTATAGAAGTATGGGTACAGCTAGATGTGTGCAGTTGTGAATGTGGTTACTAGAATAGTTGAGTGTATCAAGGCAGTCACTTGAGTTGCGTAAACATGCGGAGATAAATGTTGAATTGCTTGAATTTTAGCCTGTAAAGAGTAAGTAATTAGGGTGTAATGATACTATATATATAGAACGGTTTTGTATATTCTTGAGTGAAACACTAACTAGTGACGATTTCCGGGACGCTCCTCGGACTCCTAACGATGTACTTTATTGCAGGAATAACTGATATAGACAACGTAGTTGTTAAAATTTAATATCTTGGGAACTCGACCGAGTACAGTAGGTGCACTCGACCGAGTCTGGCCTACTCGACCGAGTCCAAGCACTCGACCGAGTGCGGAAATGAACAGATTACGGGTTCTGAGCTGTCAATTGGGCACTTGACCGAGTACCCTGGACACTCGACCGAGTGTCAGACACTCAACCGAGTGCAACTCGTACTCGACCGAGTGCCCCTGTTTAGACCGATTTCGCGAAAAAGATTTTAACACTATAAACCCTNCAGACACTCAACCGAGTGCAACTCGTACTCGACCGAGTGCCCCTGTTTAGACCGATTTCGCGAAAAAGATTTTAACACTATAAACCCTCTTTTCTTTCTATTTTTCGACTCAATCTCTTTCAAACTCTCTCTCAAACTTCCTCTCAATTTGTTCTAACACTTAAAAGCTTTAGGATCTTGCTCTAATGACTTTCAATTCCATCTTAATCTCTTCCTTGTTCAATCCTTCCCTACTTTTCAGGTAATACTAATACCCTTTTGTTTCATAAGTTTTGTGATAAATTTCCCTAATTAGGTGATGGTATATTTCAGTTTTCATGCTTTAAATCCATATTGAATGTAATTATCTTCACTAGGACTTGTTTTAGCTCTTGTTTTATGCTAGAAAGCACAATTTTGGAGCCAAAATCTTGTAAAATTGATCCCGAAATTTATAGGGTTTGTCCCCAAATTTTGATTTTATCACTTCAAATCCTCTTTTAAGGTTAGAAAAGGCTATAGGGTGCTATTGTAATCATATTTTGCACTTGATTTTGGGTATTTTGAGCGAAAAATCCGTCTTAAAGCTTCACCTTTCTTAGTAATGGAAATCTGAAATTCTCTCTTTGTTTTCAATTCTTGAGCCAAATGATTTTGTTGTCAATTGATGTTAATGCAGAATGCCAAGAGCCAACCCTACTCGTCTACCAACCAAGAGATCCTGGGCCGAGAGAGGGCAATCTAGCCAAGGTTCCGTTGTAACGCCTGTGGGGCAATACCCTACCGTGGAGTTTGCTAACTTCAGACAGAGGGAGGTTTTTCCGACCTTGATGACCCGGACTATCCGCGCTACTAGGTGCATGGATGCGAGTATTTTGGGAGAGTTGAGGATTGAGAATGATGTGAGGCACATTTTTTACACCCTGAGGTTGATGGGACTGTATCAACTGAGGAAGCACTCCTACGAGTTCCTCACTTTGGATTTTTTGAGCTCCTCTTATGATGAGAAGGCCGAGACCTGTCACTTCCGGTTTATGAACCAGAATTTTGACCTGACTATGGAGAATGTGGCGGATCATCTGGGCTTGAGAGACCGACTGTGGATCACTACCTAGATGTTGTTAAGGAGTGTCAGGCGAGTGAGTACTTAGCCATGTTGACGGGGGTGGAAACTAATGTGAGTGTTATATTGATTAATGATGTTCAACATGTCACTTTAAAGATTTTCTTGCGGATGTTGACTTGTCTTCTCTACGAGAGAAGTGATGTGATTAACTTGAACTCACATGAGGTGATGATTCTGATGTCCTATTTGAACTCGAAGAGGGAGGAGCGGTTCTACTACTACCCTCTGGCAATTGTATGCAACAACTTGGCTTTCATGGCCCAGTCTCCTTACCGCTACCTTAGTTGTAGGGCTATTGCTACCCAGTTAGCCCAGAGGCTAGCTAATTTTGAGCCCTCTCCCACCTTTTATGCCATGTTCGAGAGTGTGACGGCGATGGATAAGGACTACTTCCTCCACTAGAAATGGCTTAGGGTGATGGATGATATGACCCTAGCTTGGAGGGTTAGGGGCACTCTATGGATGACATTGCCCGACCCGGTCAACCTCCTCGAGGTTGACCATCTGACCGAGTGGACCGACTACATGTTACCCTCTACCCCGGACTACTTTATCCCGAGGCATGTACTTATGGACTTGTCGGAGCCGACTTACGCCACGGGTAGGAGGAGATCGGCCAAGCCGACCCGTATAGCCAGGAGGACTAGGGTGACCAGAGAGGCCCCGGAGGAGACCACATTGGTACCGCAGGGAGGACCCATGTACGGGTACTCGGGCTACCTTACGGTACACGACCCTAGAGTATAGATGAGTGAGCTGACGGAGCGGCTTTCCAACACATTGGTGTTGAGATGGCTGCATGAGATGACCCAGTAGCAGGGGATTGGGGCGGGGCTAGCTCAGCCATCTTGGTGGAGAGGACCAGGTGATGATATTGGAGTCTTTCATTGTTATGGGGTAGACCGAGCTTCGTGGGGAGCACCACAGAGCTTCAAGAGGGGTTGCTTCATGGGCCCGTGGGGAGCCAACTATGGGAGCCAGCTGGACAAGCAGGGGCAGTGGCTTGGAGGTGGCTATGATGTTCCTCCATCTACCTATGGAGGGGAGCCTTGTGCAGGGCCGTTGGGGTTCAGCGGGGAATTCTATGTTGGGGGTTCGTCGGGAGCAGGCTATGAGGAGGAGGAGGATGACAGCTAGGTTGATGCCTTCAATTCCTTGTTAGTTATTGTTTGTTGGATTTCTGTATGTTATATTTGGTGCCCTACGGCACAAGATTCCTTTTTAAACCACGTTTGTAAGCGGCCATAAGGCCTAAACTGTTTGTCACTCGTATATTTCTTAAGCCTATAGGGACTCAACCGAGTGCCCATAGGTACTCGACCGAGTACTCGGTCGAGTACCTACAGCACTCGACCGAGTGCCATATGGGCAGGGAATCTGAGTCTTCTGGTCAGGTTGAGCACTTGACCGAGTGCACGACACTCGACCGAGTGCACGACACTCAACTGATTGCGTAGGACTCGACCAAATGGCTTTTACTCGGCCAAGTGTCTACAGTCAAACGGGGTATCCTTCTTTTACCACGTATTTGCCTTAACACGTGTCCTACTTATATGGTAGGAATGGGGTATACAATGTTAGCCGAGTGGCGGCGTTGAGATATGGTCTAACTTGAGTTCCGAACTAAGGGGGGAATACTGACCTTGTGGAGTGATGTTGTATAGGGCATAAGCTATGTTTCATGACCTTGATTGCTTGACCAACCCGATGTTGACTCCGTTGTGGGGGTATAGTACCATCGTAACTGTGACCTTGTCCGATCGGAAGGTGAACTTCGGGGGCGAAGTTCCTTTTAAGGGGGGTAGAGTGCGTTGCGCGCGTGGAAAGTTGTGTTCGCCGTTATGCTAAAAGCAAGAGGAAATCGTGTTATATATA